>AWOL01S0036387.1:0-11514 GCA_000715115.1 Nicotiana otophora | reverse complement strand
ATGCTCATGACTCGTGAGATCTATGTAACATAGGCTCTGATACTAACTTTGTCACGACCCAAACTCCCAAGTGTCGTGATGGAGCCTATCATGATACTAAGCAAGCCCACAACTCACACATACCAATATGGTGAAATTTAACATATACAAAAATAGGCTTAAGTAAGTAAAAGTCTCATAAAACAGAATGAAAACGTCACAACTCAATACAGAATTTCCCAAAACCTAGGTTGTACTGAGTACATGAGCATCTATACAGTAACAAAGTATGAAACAAACACTGTCTAATAGAGTAGAACAGTACAAATAGAACTATATGATAAAGGAGGATAGTCAAGGATTTTGGACGCCAAAGCAGCTACCTTGAGGATCTCCGAACTGAATGATAGCTCCAAGTCACCCACCACCATACCCAGAAGCACCTGGATCTTCACACGAAGTGCAGGGTGTAGCGTGAGTACAACTAACTCAATAAGTAACAAGTCTATCCTTTTTGGCTGAAAGTAGTGACGAGCCTCACAGGTGCAGACCATTTACAAAAATACATTACAGAAATGTAGACATGCTTTCAAGATTAATACGTCAAGTGTAACTGAAGTGGGAAATAATACGTCTCGATATCTACATGTTAGTTATGTATTCCAACTGAAATACAAAAAATAGTGATGACATCTTATGCATACTCACAGAGGTATCAATCACTCAGTCCTCCTATTCACTCCATCCTCACAATTACTCGTTCCTCTCAATCACTCCATCCTCACAATCACTCAATCTTCCCAATGGCTTGCCACTCGCTCTAGGCACTCGCACTCGCACTAAGTAGGTACCTGCACTCACTGTGGGTGTGTAGACTCCAAAGGGGCATATCCAGACCAAGCTCTATAATAAGCCAATCATGGCATGAATAATTATAGCCTACTGCGGCGTGCAACCCGATCCCATAAATATACTTACAATCAGGCCCTCNGCAGCCCGATCCCATAAATATCCTTACAATCAGGCCCTCAGCCTCACTCAGTCACCAATCTCTCCAGTCTCTCGGGCTCAGAATGTCATGAAAATAAGCCCAAACGATGATGATATTAAGTATCAATAAATGGCAACAGAGACTGAGACATGATATAACTGAGTACATGATTGTAAATTAAGCAAGTAATTTAACACCAATACGACCTCTGAGGGTCCCAACAGTACCATCATATAGCCTAAGCATGATTTCGAACATGAATATAATTTCTCTAACACATGGAGAATATATGGATAACAACAAGGTTATTCAACTATACAGTTCCACTGAATCGCCTGAGTCATAATTCCTACGGTGCACGCCCACATGCCCANAAGCCTACTGTGGCGTGCAGCCCGATCCCATAAATATCCTTACAATCAGGCCCTCAGCCTCACTCAGTCACCAATCTCTCCAGTCTCTCGGGCTCAGAATGTCATGAAAATAAGCCCAAACGATGATGATATTAAGTATCAATAAATGGCAACAGAGACTGAGACATGATATAACTGAGTACATGATTGTAAATTACGCAAGTAATTTAACACCAATACAACCTCTGAGGGTCCCAACAGTACCATCATATAGCCTAAGCATGATTTACATGAATAAAATTTCTCTAACACATGGAGAATATATGGATAACAACAAGGTTATTCAACTATACAGTTCCACTGAATCGCCTTAGTCACAATTCCTACGGTGCACTCCCACATGCCCGTCACCTAGCATATGTGTCACCTCAACATCAACCACATATCACATAATTCAGGGTTTCATACCCTCAGAACCAAGTTTAGAAGTGTTACTTACCTCGAACCGTGCAAATCTCTACTCCATCAAGCCTTTGCCTGGCGAATCAGCCTTTGAATGCCTCGAATCTAGCCAAAAACAATTCGATACAATCAACTCAAGCTATAGGAATCAATCCATATGAAAATGTGAAGTTCTTAATCAAAAGTAAAAAAGTCAACTTAAAAGTCAACCCCCGGACCCACGTATCGGAATCCGATAAAAGTTACAATATCTAAACACTCATTCAACCACTAGTCACTCAAATCCCCAAATTTAACTCCCCAATACCTAGCCTAAAACTCCCAAAATTCCACCTCAAAAACACACAAAATAGGTGGGATAATCAATGGGAAAACAATATTATTGAATAAAAATGATTACAAGTAACTTACCTCAAGAAACCCCTCGAAATCCCTCTCAAACCTTGCCTTAGTCTGCTCTTGCAATGTCCAAAATGAATAAAAATCACAAAACCCTCGAATTAATATTTTGTCCAGAGGTCTTCGCTTCTGCGAACCATTTACCTGCACATGTGGTCTCGCATGTGCGACAAAAACTTCACTTCTACGATGCTCACTCCACCCCTGACCAAGCGCACCTACGGCCAGTTCCCCACATCTACGTGTGTACTTCTATGAGGTCTCATCCGCTTCTGCGGAGACTGTTTCAACATACCCCCTTCACACCTGCATCCTATTTCTGCATCTGCGATCTCGCAGGTGCGAACCAAATCATCGCACCTGCGATCACTGCCCAGCTTCCTTCCAGAACGCTTATGTGCTCATGATGTCGCTTCTGCGGTCACACACCTGCGTCCAATTCCATCGCAGGTGCGATCGCACCAGAACTGGATCTCCAGCATTCGCTCAAGTCCAAACCTCAATTCGTTAACCATCCGAACTATATTAGAGTCCTAAAACACGAGCCTGGTAACCACAAGTCAACTCCCAAAACCGAACTCCGAGCCTGGTAACCACAAGTCAACTCTCGGTAAACTTCTCAATTTCCAAACATATAATTTTCCAATTTTCGCCATTTCAAGCCAAAATCAATTATGGACCTCCAAATCACTATCCCGACACACTCCAAAATCCAAAATCATCGTACGGGGCTATTAGAACCATCAAAACTCCATTTCTGAGTCGTTTACACATAAGTCAACATCCGGTCAACATTTTCAGCTTAAGCTTCCAACCTTGAGACTAAGTGTCTCAATTCATTTCGAAACATCTCCGGAACCAACCCAACTACACCGGCATGTCATATAACGACATTTGAGCATAGAATAAGTAGTAAATTGGGGAACATGGATACAACACTCAAAACGATCGGTAGTGTCATTACAGCTTAACATGTGAAATGTTCATGCATATACCAATCACCATACAGGTTTTAAATCAACCAGGTAAGCATCCATGGAAGATGAGAAGAAGTTGACTTTCAGGTAAATAAGGCAAGTAGGCATCACATGAAGAGGGATGAGACTTATTTTAGCCGCCATAAGGAGAAATAGACTAGACATATATTGTAATTCACCCTAGGAGTCTTAAGCGATCAACGAGCACACAATACCAAAACAAAGAAACAAGTCTGCCTAGGCATTGGTACAGTAATTGCATATAGAATTTATATAGTCACAAGTTGATTCCAGGTAAATAATAGGTGAACATGAAAGACTCAGCAAAGACACATTCCAATAAGTTCTGGACATGCATTAGTTCCCTAGGAGATTCTAAGTCATGGATTCATGATAAGCAACAGTCTTTAAGTAACCAAATTACATTTAAACATGAAGATGAGAAATCAATTAGGCATGCATTAAGGTGCATGTCAAGTAAAAGTACATCAGGCTAAGCATTTAGACAGTGTCGTCTCATGATTTGCATAGAAACAACAAGTGATGCATAACGGATTCAACATGAAGAATGCAACTCTGAGCAATGACATGGTTTCCAAGAAATCTTAACAAGATGCAATAAACATCAAACAAGTTATGAATCAACTTAGCTAACTATGCAAGATGACATTAAAACAAGAAGGCTTCTACACGAAGTGGCATAACATTAAACTCAAAGGAATTCCAGTAATGCTAATGCACATAACATAAACACAATCAGATGGAAGTAAAATTGTGATAATAAAAATTGCTAACTCATTGTAAATAAAAATGAGGAACTCAAAATCTCAGGAAGAGATGCGATTGTTAGAGAACGAGGAAACCCCAAATCCATAGTGCTTCAGAGTTCACATGAGCCTCGATGTGGGCTTCGAGAAATGTTTGCACTGGAGGAGGCTAATGAACATAATCCGGTGGCCTTGGTTTTCAACCGGCCAAAAATCAGAGTCTCAGAATAATATAGAATGAATGAGAGTGGGAGAATAGTAGTAGTAACAGTAGTCGTAGCAGTAGTCATTAATCTTTTATGGGAAATGGGGAAGTGCTTTGTATAGTGACATATTAAGATGGACAAAGAAGAAAAACAATCAATTAAACCTAAATAAGGAAAGAAAAGATGACATGCAATCCCTTACATAGTGGGTAATGGGGTGAATGAAATTTCAAACCCTAGTTGAGTCCAATGGCCATGAATCTGACCGAAACTGCAAGAATCGTTCATTGTAGAGTATACATAGATGAAACATTGTCAGATCTTCACAACATTAGAGCCAATCATGCTCATCTTGAAAGGTAGCATTTACCAAAATTAGGTAAATACTAAGTAACACCATGAACGCGTGAGTAGTTGCGGAATAAGGCAACAGAATCACGAATGGATTCCATATTGTGGCCGGATTGGAGAGATTTAGGGATACGATGGCTAGGGTTTGTAAAGAGAAGATATGAGTAAAGAGAGTAGAGGCGGAAGAAATGGAAAAGTGTCTCTAGGGTTTGAGGGTGAAAGATATAAGGAGAGGGGGAGGTTAATTATGGGCCGTTGACCATTTAAAATTAACGACCAAGATTAAATAAAAAATAGGGCGAGTCAAATGTAACGGGTCGTAGGGGTCATTTGGTTGGGCTACTGAGAGATTAAATGAAGCGGTCTAAGTGTTTGGGCCTGTAATTGTTGTCCGTAATTAGCCCTGTATTGATCTATAAATTAAACATGCAAAATGTGATTAAATTATTTTATAAAAAGTAATTCATAAATACTAAAAATATAACTTATGCAGTAAAATGATTGAAAATAATAACTTAACATTATAAAAATATAAAAGTGCTATTGTAGTATAAAAAATATAAATAATGTAGTTATGTATAGAATGTAGGCTATTATTGCAAAATTGTACAAATACCTCAAAATACAAATGTAATTATATGAAATGAAGTAAAAATGTTATAAAAAATATATGTGGGTGTAAATAATCAATTTGGATGATTATGTCAATGCAAAAGAATTTGAAAGGCATGTTAATAAATATTTGAACAATTTAAATGCAATAAAATCAGTTTTAAAGGCTTACAAAGTAAGGAAAATTATAGAAAATAATTTTGTGACTCTTGTAAATTAGTGATGAAGCAAAAAATGATATTTCGATAGTATATATGATACTTATAAAATATAAGGTTAAAATTGGATATCAACAGTTACAAAAAACCAAATCCAATCTTAAGTATTAACCACAAGTCTAGTGAGGTGAATGACCTGATCCTATAGGAAATGTGATACTCAGTACTGCGGAGGAGAATGACCCGGTCCCATAAGAATAGCGTTACCATACTGCCAAGGTGAACGACTCGATACCATAAAAGTAATTTACAACAGTGCCGATGTGAACGACCCGATCCCATAAGAGTAGAGAAACTACCACGCTCGCGGAAGTACATGCGAGTTGAGAAGACACAAATCTATAGCACATCAAGTATTTCACAATTTTCCAAAGTAAGAGGCTCAATCAATATTTTTATTCTAACCTCAATCTCAGTCATAAATTAAGGAAATAAAGTACGCAGGGTAAATACGAGTAGCACAATTAAGGCATGATGTGAATCTAAGTCTACCAGACATAATATAAATATAGCTACGTACAGACTCTTGTCATTGCATACGTAGCTCCCCACAACAATTAATACACCTCAGGGGAAAAATCCCCTCTTACAAGGTTAAGCAAGAGACTTACTTTGCTTCCAAGTTCACTATCCAGCTCTTTAACATCACTAGGACTCCTCAAACAACGTCGAGCAATCAAAAACTAATCAAAAGTCGTATAAACTAATCAATATATGCTCAAAAGTTCATAATTTAACTATTAAACTAATTTTCCAACCAATTTCGGAAAGTCTATAAAAGTCACCCCGGGCCCTCGTGCCCGGATTCTGAATGTTTTTGAAGATAAATGTTACTCAGGACCTCACGAACTCAAATATATAATTTATTCCCAATTCCATAATTAGAACCCTTTATCAGCCTTCGTCACAATAGCGGGATAACCTTCGCGATCGCGAAGCACACAAGCAATTTCAGCCAAGGTCAAACTTGCTCCGAGTGGTCCAAAACACACCGTAGCCACCCGGGACCCTATCCAAATGCACCAACATGTCCATACACATATTCTGGACTTACTCGAAGCCTCAGAACACATCAAAAAAGACCATAATAAAGAATCTCACCTCAAAACCTTATTAATCAACTTTTAAGCTTCAAACTCATTTCAGAAACTCCTATAGCGTCGAAACATGCATAGACAACTTAGAATGACACCAAACTTTACGCATAAGTCATAAATCCCAATACAAACATATTACAAAGCTTGGAATTGCAAACGAACATAGATAACACCAAAATTAACTTCAATTAAAAAACCTTAAAAATGCCAACTTTCAACAATAAGCGTTGAAACGCTCCTGGCCTACGTGAAACTCAATCCGAACATATTCCCAAATCAAAAATCATCATACGAACCTATTGCAACTTTCAAATCCCGATTTCGAGGTCGTTTACTGAAAGAGGTGACTAAATTCAAACTTGGCTACCTCAGGCACACTTAATAATATGAGCAACCCCTACCTTAAGGGAGTTGCGAAGTATTATCTATGTTACACGGGTTGATACTTTAGGCTAAAATACATAGGACCCCCCTCCCCTTTCTTTATATGCTGGTTATCTATACTTAGTCATTTACATAGACCAATATAGTTGTATCCTTGTAATCATTAAGGATTTGTACCAATACTCATGTGTTATGATAAGGCTCTTCGACTTCTATATTTACCTTTGTTTATTTGATCACCTAGACTAATCACACAATCCACATAGTTCAAAATTCGGTCGGGACCCACAGTTGTGGACCTCAAAGAGTTCCTAACATCGTCTCTATAAAGTAACTTGTGCCCTTACCCGATCTTTGGCGACACAAACTAGTCAAACAGAGTTATTCGCAAATAGGTGACCTAGCGCACCTTAAAATCATTAGGTGGCGACTATTCTCTTTTAATGCCTCCTTTAAAAGAGTTATCACACGTCGAAGCCCGCTTTCACGAGAAAACGGGGCGCGACAGAATGGAGATTCTGCTGGGGATATACTTAGGCTATTACCATAACAAACTTGACTTATGTGGATAACATTCCTTGTTTTTCTTCATTTGATTTAAACTTCTATGACATGCACATCGCTTCCCTTATTCACCTTTATCTGTTTTAAATTTCTATGACATGCACATCCCTTCCCTTCTTCTCCTTTATTTGTTATGACATGTATGACCTCTCTCTATCTCCTTCATCTTGTCTAAGACTGCTATATTATCACTCTCCCCTCCCTATTTCCCTAACTTCTTCATTACGTTCCCGCATATTTTGATGAGCTACACTTACTTCTCTCTTCTGTCTTTCTTTTCTTTCCTCTTCTTTTCATGCTCGCGTTTACTATGTTATTTATTTCTTTTACGTACTTTTATCATGCAAATACTTGGAAATGGGTTATTATTTATGCATAAATCATGCTCCGCATCATACTCCACTCGTACGAATTATCAACATAGCGACGCTTGATGAGTGTTCACACTTTCTTGAAATCACCCTTTTTAAATCGGAAAGCCTTATTTGCGACAGACTAGTCGATCAGCGCATGGTCCCATGCCTTTCCTTCTCAACTTGTCCACTTGGAAGTACTAGTCTATACCCTTCAAGAAACCCCACTCCAATTTGAAATGTACATGACTCATGCTAAACCTAATACGGGTTGAAGCGTTATTGACGTAACAACCTGTTTAGATAAACCTTGTCCAAAGTCTGAAAGGATTTTCATAATTCCAAAGGACACTATCATCTTATGTGCATTACTTGGATAAACTGTGCCAACATGTTGATCATTATTGCATAAGTATCCAAATCTAGAGGGAGAAAAGGGTTAACTTTATTTGTTTGCAGAAATGAAGCACGAAATCCCCAAGTTCGGTATGGTCCAGAACATCCCGCCTTTGCTACTTGACTAGTGGAAAGACCTTGCACCTTGTGACAAAAATCATGTGAGGAGAGTACTTAGTGACCTACCATATTTGCTGAACATTCAACCAAATAGGGAACTGAACGAGGCAGCTACCATGTTCTGGGATGAGAAACGAGTTGTTTGCCGATTTGGAAATATAGAAATGAATCCTCTCCTAGAAGGAATAGGGGGTTTCACCAAGTTACTATGGGATAGTCCTGGACTACTGGTGCAAGAAAATCGCACCCCCCCCCCCCCCCCCCCCCCCCGCGATTTTCTGAAAATATTGGGTTTTAAGAAGAATGATGAACTGCTCCGTCTAAAGAAGTCATGCATCCCTTTTGAGTTTCTTTACGAGCATTATGGGCATAACAAATCATATCACCTTTATCACGATAAACTAGACATTACTTCCTTAGGATGGGTGCATCGCTGGGTTTATATGCTCATTTTCTGCATCTTGGGTTTGTTGATATTTCCAATGCATGGAGGAAGGATTCATACTCGCTTAGCCATGGTTGCCAGGACCTTAATGGATGGAATCGATGGATAAACTTACACTATCATCCCTATAATCTTAACTGAGATGTATCGTGCTCTGGATCGGTGCAAGAAGGGATACACACACTTTGATGGTTGTAATCTACTGCTACAAGTTTAGCTGCTGGAACACTTCTAGAGGGGGGAGTACCGTCAAGAGCTTCTATGAAGGCCACTGAATGACTATATAGCCAACCATCACCCAAAGAGAATGACGTTTATTCCAGAAGAGTTTGCAAAGCCTGGAAATGCTGTAGGTTGGGTGCGTCTTTTCAGCAATCTGACAGACGAGCAGGTGCATTGGATGTTTGAATGGTTCCTAGTAGTGATTTCATCATCAGATCGAAGGGGACTACTCACTTAGTGTTGATCGGGCTACGAGGCATCTACCCTTACGCTCCTATAAGGGTAATGAGGCAAGCTGGAAGAAAACAAGTCATACCTCGGGTTTCCAACATGGTCCAGTACAAGGCAGATTTCAAGGCAGATATCATCACATTTAAGTTCGAAGCACAACACATGTGGAACCATAAGATCATCGTGGAAGGAGAAACCATTGAGCCACACAGGTATCATGCCCGCCATATGTACTACTATCTATCATGGTTAGAAGACGATATAGCTGGGGACGTCAAACCAGAAGTCAATCTAAAAGATAGGATCATAGATGAAGTGGCTGAGTCATAGGTGAAGTACAAGAGGCTATGCAAAACAGTGTTCGAATCTGAAGCTAAGCATCTGGAGCAACACAAGGCAAACATGGAGGCGATAAGGAAATAAAAAGAGATTTCCACTAAGTCAACATAGAGATTAGAGTACTTGGAGCAAGGATTGATGAAAGTAGAAGGGAAGATGAGGAAGAGACTTTATGATTGTCAGGGCATGGAGGACGATGAAGGAGGAAAGCTGGCAAAAGCTTACTTATTGCTAGACATGCGCGATTTGGGGGACATGATTGATGGGGTCAAGAGAGTCAAGCATGGAGAAGGTCCTTCAGGGACCAAGTAGATTAGGAGATGTTGTTCTTTAGTACTTTCTAGCTTAGATTAGATTTCGATGTAATAAAACTAAATGCTATTAGTAACTTTATTACTATTATTATTATTATTGTCGATTTAGTAAAAGATTCTTTTGGCTCATTTTCGCAATAGTGAAATAAAGCAAACATTGGCACCAATTTTCTCGAAGTCTATTTGTCGCTTAGGCCTACCTCAGGCACAATGAGGTCCCTAAAATTAGGACGAGAATTATTGCATGACTATGTGAAACATGTTTAAATATTGCGAACAATCTTTTTTTTCACCTTACTGACTTGGTTACCTTTTGATTTTTCTTTCTTTTTGATTATTCCTATTCCCAAAGGTTGGTTTGTGCATACTGGCATCATTAGCATACCACACTAGGTCCAAAGATCCTCCACCTCCTACTCCACCTAGCGACCCGAAATAAAAAGCATGGCCAAAGGGAAAATGGATGATTTAAGTGGTATCCGAGAAGATAATGATGTTGTGGCGGCAAATGTTGAAACTTCTGATGGTAGAAGCACTTCGGGGCAGAATGAGTTGGTCTTACATTTGGAGCAAAAAATACTGGAACTACCGGGCGAGCTTGAGCAGGTCCAAAATTTGGCAATCCTTTCCCTTACTCTCAATGTTCCCGACATCAACCAGCAAAATCAGACAACCCAGAACCAAAACACCACCACAAAACACACAAAATCAGAAGCATTTGGGATATTTATTGAACATGTATCTTTCGACACAAACATAATCGGAATAGCTAATTTATAATGAACCACTCGTGTCTTATAAAAATTACATGAATATCGTGGGATTCAATTCTAAGAGTAGAATTTAGCCAACATACCTCAACAGAGCTTCCTTAAACTCTAAAAGGTTCCGGAATTCTTAGCAACTTTAATCTATTTTAGAATTATAACAAGTTGAACCAAAATTAGGATGAAGACCTTGTGAGTTTTCCTTCTTAATTTTCCAGGATTTGAGCAAGAATTGAAAAACAATTATTGAGGAACACCTTCTCACTCTAGGGAACTCTCTCTCACTCTAAAATGTCAGATTTTTTTGTCAAAAATGGTCCATTGTATCTATTTAACGAAGTAGGGTCGGGTTGAAAAAACGCAAAAATGTTGCCCCGGAATAAAACACAAAGAAGTGGGCGAATTGGGTAAGTATGGAATCAGACGTCATGGACATATTCAGGTTCAACACAGAAAATGTGCCAGATGTTTTCTATGTTCAAAACCGCAAGAAGAAGCCGATAGAAACCTCCAACGGGTATGCTACTCGTTGGAGATCAGAGACCGCGAAGGTAAAGCCAGCACTCGAAGAAGAACAAATGAACAAGTTCTTTGTTAGAGCACACGATCCACAATATTATGAAACATTGATGGTTATCGAAAATCACAAGTTCTCAGACATCATCAAGTTGGGAGAGAGAATAGAAGAAGGAATAAAGAGCGGGATGGTAACTAATTTTGAGGCGCTGCAGGACACGCATAAAGCTTTGCAATTAGGAGGTATTTCAAAGAATAAAGAAGTAGGTGCCGTGATGTTAGCCATGGGCCATAAGTCCCCCCCTCACATACAAAACACCTCTACCCACATATCAACCCTCGCCTCCAAAAGACCAATAACCTGCCACCGCCTACCATACCTAGAACGGTCAACTCACATATTACCATTCACCTCCACCCGCCAGCCAAAACTACCCAAAGCCACATCTAA
>AWOL01S0036384.1:0-10657 GCA_000715115.1 Nicotiana otophora | reverse complement strand
CGATGCATCATGTATCTAGGTTCCAGAAGGTTGTTGGAATTTCTTTGCCTATCGTTCCGGTGGGAACTAGTGAAGGTGAAGTTAAATGGGTAATTGGCTTATAAGAGGTACCTAGTGGTTGTTACACGTCACAGTATTACATCGATGTTACACCCGTAGTATTGTACATTGGATTAGTCATAAGAAAATTGGCATCAGTTCAACGACAAGATTATTTTGAGGTTATAAGTATTATGCTATTTATAACAAGTGATAAGTAAAGCCGTAAAGGTTAGAGGGTAAACGAGTGGAAGAAAATGAGTTTCGTTGAAGTTTGACATTTTGAGATACGGTACTGTCCAAGCTATAATATCCCGTATTTATGGACTAGTGCCATATAAGGTACGACATGACCATGATAGTAAAGTGTATAAAGTGTGTTAAAAGTGATTAGTATTTTAAGTAATTTGAGATAATACTTAATTATATGGGTAATTGATTAATTGCTGGTTAGTGGGAGATTAATGAGTTAACAAATCAATTGGAAAAATTGTGGATAAGCCTAAAAGGCCCCCAACGTGGAAGCAAGTCAATTAGGTGATAAGTGACTATCTGGTTTAGATATTAGGTGGTATTTTAGGGGATTTTTGTGAAAAAGTCATCCTTATCAAGTGGGGCCCACAACCCACAAGTTATAAGAGATCATCCTAAATCATTAACTGGGATGCTATGTTTTGCTAAACTTGCTAAGTAACGAATGAGACTCAAATAATTCATTTGAAACTTCACAATGCTATAGCAGCGTGAATTGCAAATTCCAATGGAGCCCGGTACAATCTTTGTCAAGAATATCATATGGAGTTTTCCTTACTCCAATCCGTCGTTACGTGTTTTTCGCAAAAAACGTGTGTTAGAGGAATTGTTAAGAGAATCGGCTCAGGTATGTTAAGGCTATCCCTTCTTTCCTTTTGGCATGATCCATATGATACAAATGAATCGAGCAAATGCACAACTTTCATAAATGACTCTATTTATATGCATATGCATGACATTATAAATATGAAATGATTTACAGAGCTATTCGCACTTACATGTTGAGTCTTTTTCTCCATGTTTCACTCATGTCNATGGTATGATATTTATATGCATATGCATGACATTATAAATATGAAATGATTTACAGAGCTATTCGCACTTACATGTTGAGTCTTTTTCTCCATGTTTCACTCATGTCTTGTATTTACTGATTTTCATTCCTTACATACTCGGTACATTATTTGTACTGATGTCCCATTTGCTTGGGGACGCTGCGTTTCATGCCTACAGCTCCCGATATATAGGTTGAGAGTCCTCTAAGTAGGCTATCAGCTCAGCGGAAGGTGTTGGTGCGCTCCATTTGCTCCGGAGTTGCTTATTTGGTTAGTATGATTTGGACATGTATTGATTAGTATGGCGGGGCGCTATCCCAACCTTTATGGTATTTATCTACTCTTAGAAGCTTGTAGACATATGTCATATACATGAAATATTGTATGGCCTTGTCGGCCTATGTTCAGTGTACGCGTGATCATTTTGGTCTTATAGGCCCGTATGTCTTCTGTATAAGTTTGTATTTCATGTTGGGTCATCCAATGTCGAGTATTTCATCATATTGTATTCTACTTATCTCACGTTAGCCTCTCCGGCTCATTTACCTATGATAGTAAGATACAAGCGATACATTATGTTGGTACTCTGTTGAGTAAGGTACAAGGAGCCCGTTGCGGCACATCGATTTGGGTCGTGCAAAAAGTGGTATCAGAGTAGTTCTGTCCTAGGGAGTATACAAGTCATGTCTACATCATGTGGTAGAGCTCAGTTGTAAGAATTTAAACTCCTAAATTTTATTTGATTCGTAATAAGACGATACCTACATCCAAAAGGCAGTTAGTAAAAGATTGCATGTGGTTGTGGAAGAGTTGAGTCAGAAGAACTCAATTTTGCATCATGCTTATAAGGAATAAATGTGAGGTCTTTAGCAGAACATGTGTGTACTAAGACGTATAAGCTTCTTGATAAGGATCCCTAAGGCAAAAATATCTATCCACTCATATGGTAAAAAGAAATAAAAGAATCGAAAGGTAGACACAAGTTTCAGCAAGTAAAACAAGCAAGGTAAAGGAGGGTTCGAGATACCCAGTTAATGAAGATTATCAGTATTACAATTAGGGCAGAGAAATAAGTTCATGACTTTAGCGTGATTACCAGAAGGAAAAGTTAGATCCCAGAGTAATACAAATCATTATAGGCTGGTGAACAAGGTAAACTAAACATGAATTAGGGACTGAGTGATTTGATAATAGTCGGCATCATGAGAATTTCAGAGATTGCGTTCCGGCGATAATAGAATGGACGACAGAAGAATAACCTTTAAAGGTCATTCAGGAAGACGCTTCCCGAAAGCAAGCAATGTGAGCAAAGTTAAGCTTAAGGGACTATGTGTGCCAGTTACACTAAGTGTCACCCTCATGAGTAAGGAATTTTGTTATCCTTGGTACAGAAGGATTTTTGCAAGGCAAGTAAGGGTCATCGATGATGTGAAAAGACGCCAAAGATGAAGAGGTAAAACATCTATACGTAGATTATCGTAGCACTAAATCTTAGTACTCCCTTAAAGGGGGGAATATGGAGTGATGTGGCATTAAGTCAGAATTAAGTGGTTCTAGTAACTATGGAATGGTAAAGGAAGAATGCAATAAAAATGAAAAGGGGATGAGATTGCACTTATTCAATCCTACAGATATGCTACAATTCTAGAACATTTTGCAAGCGCGATGTCAAGGAGAGGAAGTAAGGGTTCCGGCCCGGGATGCTGTTGATAAAGAAAGAGCCAGTGCGAGACATAAGTTAAAACAAAGGAAATAACCCAACAAAGATTACACGGAATATTGATATGAAAATGCACCAACTCAACCATGATCAAGAGAAGACACTATTTCATTAATTTGACGGTAGGTAATTCATGCATATGACATTAAATCGTTGCATTAGTTACTACACTATTAAGTCGTAAAATACACAACATAACTTGTTTGGCATTTCTAGCACCCATGTACAATCGACATAGTGTCTACGGATCCTCTAAAAGGTACAAAAGAGTCTATGATAGTGCCGGCGACAAGGTCGCGGATATACCTTGAGACGTGATAATATCTGAGCAAAAGATACAGTACGTGACCCCGGGATGAAGTGGGGCTCACCAAGTCTGCTGGGAAGAGGATGTGCCACTATTGCTGATCCACACGGCCTGCTATGTAACCACCTGCATCTATTTAAAGATGCAGCGCCCCCAGAAAAAGGGACGTTAGTACCGTCGAATAGAACTAGTATGTAATAATATAAGAGGAACAGTCAATAATTCAATAAGAGCTTTAAATTATATTAAAACATCAAGGTAAAGATCACATAAGTTTTGAAGTCAATTTCCATGTTATTAGGTTGGGTGATCTTTAGAGCCGATATACCACAATTCACAATGCCACCGTATTCTTACATGGAGTCCGATCACGACCCGATCGGCTACGTTGTCTCACTTGAGACATCAACCATAACCACAATTTCATCATAATTTCCATCACAGCACCACCATGTGTGCGGCATGGAATCCGATCACGGCCTGATCGGCTAGGCCTTCTCACCCAAGACGTTACCTTTTTCAGTCAATCATCTCACATCATACTTCTTTCATATCTTTTCGATTCATTGGCACTAGTGATCACGATTACAAAGTCATTCTTGGCACTTGGCAGTATTTCATAGTTCTAGTTCCCTTTTCCACATTCAAATATCATTATCATTATCAACAACAATAAGGCTTCCCATTCAAGACATTAAATTCACATATGATCACTTTGGGAATCTTAGGCAGAGGCTTTTCATACAATTTGGCATAACAACCTTTATTTCGATCTTGACATGAAGTCTTAACATTTCTAACACATATTCCACATTTTGAACACATCCTCAAATGGAAAGATGACATGATGAAGCAGTTAGAATAAATATTGAACATACATCCTTCAACACAACCACATTAGGAATAGCCAATTCAATAATGATCAAGGACTTACTCCAATTACATGAACACCGTGGGATTCGATTCTATGAAGAAGGGGGTTTAGCCAACATACCTCAATTGAGCTTCTCAAACTCTAAAATGATCCGGAATTCTTAGTAACTTCAATCTATTTTAGAAATATAACAAGTTGGACCAAAATTAGGAAGATGATCATGATTTTAGCTCATTTGAGCATAGTATCAAACACTAGGTGTGCATCAATGTTTTAAGGCCCTTTTTGTGGAAGATTCCATCATTCCCTACCATTTTTAGCACACAACCTTCCCATATACTTCAAGGATGCATGCATGCAAGACAACAACCCCCACACCCAATAATTGTCTCTCTAATTATCCCATTTTTGTAAATTTTCGAAATTGAGAGCTAGGGCATAGATTCTTACCTTTAGGGTGAAGACTCACTTTGTTAATCCTCAATGATTGAGCATGAATTGTTGGATAATAGGTTGAAGGTTGCTCCCCCACTCTAAGAACTCTCTCTCTCACTCTAAAATATCAGAAATGTGCTCAAAATGAGTTGTGGCATATGTTTTAACGAAGAAGGGTCGGGTTTAAAAACGCCAAAAATGAAGCCCCGGAACAGGTTATGCGGTCCGCATATCGGCTGCATAATTTGGGTGCCAAAACTGGAAAGGAACTGACCGGGTCTGCGGTCACTATGCAGCCCGCAGACCTGTTTTGTGGTCGCATAATGCACCGCAGACTGATTCTGCGGTCGCATAATGCACCGCAGAACCTCCCTCCGAAAAATCTCAAACTTGATATGCGATAAGAGTGCAGCTCGTGAAATGGTTATGAGGTCGCATAATGGGCCGCAAAAATGACATCGAGATGACCTAGAAAACTGCCCCACTATGCGACCATTCTGCGGTCGCATAATGGGCTGCAGAAATGCCTACTTCCGCACAACATTTTTCTTCAACTCCCCAGCACACTATTCAATCCAAAAAGTCTGAACCGCGGCTCGCAAGCATGCCGTGAAGAATTTCTACTATTGTTAACCTCTATGCCTAACCCATCATCACGGAACCCTAGTTTTTAGGAAAATTGTCACGGGGCCTTAAGGTCAGGTCATAGACAAATGATTGAATTGTTAGAAGATTGTATCTTGGATATTCCATAGCGCCGATGAAAGGCTAAAGTAATAACTAATACCATGAGCCGCAAATTGGAAGATAGCTTAAGCCTGCATAAAGGTTGATCAGAAGGAAGAGGAAACTAATGAGTTACATCAATTAAGTAAATCAGAAGTCTGATTATTGGACCTAAAATTTATAGAAATTGTGGTTGAGAACATTACAGAATCACTCTTAGTATCAGAGGTACAAGAGAGATAGTACAAAAACCATATTCTATAATGTCTCTACGATAAAGCCAGTTAGAAGAATACTAGCCTCATAAGAAGTTAGTATGAAGCTCCCACCGGATTGCGTATACGCCAGAGGTACAAGTATTATAATATAGCTTTAAGTTGTGGATGTGAATTATACCTATGTGGAAGGGAGGTAACGAAAGAGATAGAAGATGTGGCAAGATTTTAAGGTAAGTAAGGTGAAGGTAGACAATGTACGAGATACTGAAATACAAAAGGTTGTGAATAGTCCATACTTCGGATAGACGCCTAGAAGCGTGGGGATTCAGTATCCAAGAATGATAGCGGCATCGTCAGTGGCATATTTTCCAGCCTATGGTTTCTGTGTATCGAGAGGTCTAGTTAAAAGAGTAAATAAGAGTTAGAGACGATGTGATGTCTCGCTTGATGTTCCAGAAAAACATAAGGAAATCTATGTTGCAAGCAAGTTGAAGGAAGGTTGCGAGTAGTATAAATAGATATGGATAGGTCGCAAGCTAAAGTATGATAGAGCAACAAGGTTTTAGGACGACATGAGTAGGGATAAAGAAAAGGCAGGTGAGAAGGTGACGAGAATGGATAAGTCTTCGGGATTAAGCCCATGAAAACAAGAGAGCTGTCGGTTTCTCTAAGTTATAGAAAGTTCAGTATAGCCTGAAAAAACTCAAAGGAGTCGAAGACTAATATCATTTAGAAGAGATGGAATGATGCCCTGGTAGTATAATAAAGGTGTAATTGTGATAGATAAAGGATGACGTTTGGGCCTTCGATTGAGTAATGATTTTAAGAACAAAAAAGGGGGATTTCATGAATTGTGCAGTATTAAAATACCCACGTAAGGTGAATCACATTGGGATGCTATGAAATACGGTTATGGAAGTATGGTATCGCCCCCAGGTGGATCAAGAAAATCACTTCAAATGTTCCTCGATGCAACGTGAGCCCTAGTGATTACGCAAGAGGTTTCAAGTTATTAGTGGTAGATTGTAGATTAATATTAAGGTGAATCAACAATGGTTGGATAAAAGTTACAAAGTATGAGATAAGATTAGGCCGTCATTCTTAAGATAAACAGAAATGAGGAAGCATTAAAGGACTTAGATTTATACATATGGGATAAGCAACGAGAGTAACCTAGAGTTTGGTAGCGGACCTCAGTAACAATAAACTGACGTAAGAGTTATGGTATGGTATGACCTACTTAGATGCAGTAAAGCCATAGATGCCCAGAGGGACAGCTTATCATAATTGCATATATGTTCACAAAGTGAGGCCTAGAANGTAAAGGTAGACAACGTACAAGATACTCAAATACAGAAGGTTGTGAATAGTCCATACTTCGGATCGACACCTAGAAGCATGGGGATTCAGTATCCAAGAATGATAGAGTCATCGTCAGTGGCATATTTTCTAGCCTATGGTTTCTATGAATCGAGAGGTCTAGATAAAAGAGTAAAGAAGCTTTAGAGACGATGTGATGTCTCGTTTGATGTTCCAGAATAACATAAGGAAATATATGGTGCAAGAAAGTTGAAGGAAAGTTGCGAGTAGTATAAATAGATATAGACGGGTCGCAAGCTAAAGTCTGATAGAGCAACAAGGTTTTAGGAAGACATGAGTAAGGATAAAGAAAAGGCAGGTGAGAAGGTGACGAGAATGGATAAGTATTCCGGATTTAGCCCATGAAAACAATAGAGCTGATGGTTTCTCTAAGTTATAGAAAGTTCAATATAGTCTGAATGAACTCAAAGGAGTCTAAGACTAATATCATTTAGAAGAGATGTAATGATGCCCTGGTAGTATAATAAGGGTGTAATTGTGATAGATAAATGATGACGTTTGGTCCTTCGATTGAGTAATGATTTGAAGAAAAAAAAGGGGGATTTCATGAATTGTATAGGATTAAAATACCCATGTAAGGTGAATCACATTGGGATGCTATTAAATACGGTTATGGAAGAATGGTATCGCCCCCAGGTGGATCAAGAAAATCACTTCAAATGTTCCTCGATGCAACGTGAGCCCTAGTGATTACGCAAGAGGTTTCAAGTTATTAGTGGTAGATTGTAGATCAATATTGAGGTGAATCAACAATGGTTGGATAAAAGTTACAAAGTATGAGATAAGATTAGGCTGTTATTCTTAAGATGAACAGTAATGAGGAATCATTAAAGGACTTAGATTTATACACATGGGATAAGCAACGAGAGTAACCTAGAGTTTGGTAGCGGACCTCAGTAACAATAAACTGACATAAGAGTTATGGTATGGTATGACCTACTTAGATGCAGTAAAGCCATAGATGCCCAGAGGGACAGCTTATCATAATTGCATATATGTTCACAAAGTGAGGCCTAGAAATTGGCTAAAGGCTGGAGGAAAAAGGAGAAAAGGGTCGCATAAGCCCACATGCAAGGACAAAGTCATACAGACTGTATGATAGAAGGTAGCAATAGTTACGCGATTGGAAGAATTCCGACCACAAGTCGTGGTGTCAGAAAGAAGCCTAAAGGGGGGAATGCCCTGGCCTTTGGATTTATTCACATAATAGTTTCCTAAATGGCAAGGACAATATTAAAACCATTTGTAAGAGCTATCCGGTTATGAGACCGATAACTGCATCAGTCAACATTCGAGGACGAATGTTCCAAAGGGGGAATGTTGTTACACCTCACAGTATTACGTCGACGTTACACACCGTAATATTGTACGTTAGATTTGTCGTAAGATAATTGACATCAGTTCAAGGATAAGATTATTATGAGGTTTATAAGTATTCTAACTAAAGGGCCCCCAACGGCCCCCAACGTGGCAGCAATTCAATTAGGTGATAAGTGACTATTTGGTTTGGATATTACATGGAAGTCTAAGGGACTTTTGGGCAAAGGTCATCCTTATCTGTGGGGCCCATAACCCACAAGTTATAAGATATCCTCCTAAATCATTAAGTGGGATGCTAAGTAACGAATGAGACTCAAATAATTCATTTGAAACTTCATAATGCTATAGCAGCGTGAATTGCCAATTCCAAGGGAGCCCGGTACAACCTTTCTCAAGAATATCATATGTATATTTCCCTAATCCGATCCACCGTTACATGTTTTTCGCAAAAGACTTGTGTTAGAAGGATTGTTAAGAGAAGCGACTCAGGTATGTTAAGGCTATCGTTTGTTTTCTTTTGGCATGATCCATATGATACAAACAAAACTAGCAAATACGCAACTTTCATAAATGACTCTATTCATAGAAGTGCTAGGGGTGCCTATTTTTTTGATTCCCCATGTGAATTATTATTATATCTTCTATTCACGAGTCTCAGAAAAATACGTATTTGATAATGTTTATCCGTAAGGCATATTGATCTTATGACATTCCGAGAAATCTTATTAACGTATTTCTTATGCATTACATTCATTTATACATGTACATTGCCCCATGACCATATGGCATTATATACATGTATATTATATGTATATGGGATATGGGAAAAGGTTATGGCATTATATATGCACCACCACCTGATCAGCTGGTATATGTTGATAATTTTGCAAACAATGGTCGAGATGATATGGTGGGATGCCCTCACAGGCTTGATGATGTTATGTACACATATACCTATGCATGGTATGACATTTATACACATATGCATGACATTATAAATATTAAATGATTTACACAACTATTCGGACTTACATGTTGAGTCTTTTTCTCCATGTTTCTCTCATTTCTTTTATTTACTAATTTTCATTCCTTACATACTCGGTACATTATTTGTACTGACGTCCCATTTTCTTGGTGACTCTATGTTTCATGCCCGCAGGTCTCGATAGACAGGTTGAGAGTCCTCCGTGTAGGCTATCAGCTCAGCGTAAGGTGTTGGTGCGCTTCATTTGCTCCGGAGTTGCTTATTTGGTCAGTATCATTTGGACATGTATTGATTAGTATGGTGGGTCCCTGTCCCAACCTTCGTGGTATTTATCTACTCTTAGAGGCTTGCAGACATATTTCATGTACAAGAAATATTGTATGGCCTTGTCGGCCTATGTTCAGTGTACGAGTGATCATTTTGGTCTTACAAACACGTATGTCATATACATAAGTTTGTATTACATGTTAGGTTGTCTAATGTCAAGTATTTCCTCATGTTTTATTCTACTTATCTCACGGAAGCCTCTCCGGCTCATTTACCTATGATATTATGATACGAGAGATACGTTATGTTGGTACTCGGTTGAATAAGGTACCCTATGCCCATTGCGGCCTATCGGTTTGGGTCGTGACAAATGTGGTATCAGAGTAGTTCTATCCTAGGTAGTCTACAAGCCGTGTCGAGTAGAGTCTTCTTTATGGGTGTGTTGTGCACCACACTTATAAGCAGGAGGCTACAGGGCATTTGGGACTGTCACTCTTTCTTTATACTCTAGATTGTTTGGTAGAGCTCAGTTGTAAGAATTTAAACTCCTAAATTCTATTTTATTCGTAATAAGATGATACCTACATCCAAAAGGCAGCTGGTAAGAGATTGCATGTGGTTGTGGAAGAATTGAGTCAGAGGAACTCGATTTTGTATCATGCTTATGATGGATAAATGAGAGGTCTTCAGCAAAACATGTGTGTACTAAGACATGTAAGCTTATTGATAAGGATCCCTAAGGAAAGAATATCTATCCACTCGTATGGTAAAAAGGAATAAGAGAATCGGAAGGTAGACACAAGTTTCAGCAAGTAAAAGAACCAAGGTAAAGGAATGTATGAGATACCCAGTTAATGAAGATTATCAGTATTACAATTCAGGCACAAAAATAAGTTTGTGACTCTAGCGTGATTACCAGAAGGAAAAGTTAGACCCCAGAGTAATACCAATCAGTATGGGCTAGTGAAAAAGGTAAACTAAAATGAATTAGGGACTGAGTGATTTGATAATAGTCAGCATCATGCGAATTTCAGAGATTGTGTTCCGGCGGTAATAGAATGGATGATAGAAGAATAACCTTTAAAGGTCATTCACGAAGACGCTTCCCTAAAGCAAGCAATGTGAGCAAAGTTAAGTTTAAGGGACTATGTATGCCAGTTACACCAAGTGTCATCTTTGTGTTTAAGGAATTTTGTTATCTTTGGTACAAAAGGATTTTCGCAAGGCGAGTAAGAGTCATCGATGATGTGAAAAGATGCTAAAGATGAAGAAGGAGCCAGTATGAGACGTAAGTTAAA
>AWOL01S0036381.1:89039-102994 GCA_000715115.1 Nicotiana otophora | reverse complement strand
CTTGATACGCGTGGCTAGTAGGGGTGACTACTAGAAGTCATGCGGTGTGATAAGGGTGGCTAAAACGCGGGATGCTATTTCGGGAAAAATTATTTTCTTTAAATAAATTGTGAAGGCTCCCGCGGTGATATAAGGAAATGAGATATTGTGAAATTATATATAATTGAGACTACGAGGCGGTACCTCGATAGTGCCCTTGTTAATATTGATTTATGACCATAGTTGCCTTCGATTAATTGTTGTGATTTTTATAAAGTTGAAGGAAATTCTGTTTTGATTCCACGAGATATTATTTGCAATTATTTGGTGTCATTAAATGTGACATGCTATTTGATTCATTTCCAGTTTCATTTTATTTTACTATATTGTTAAATATTTTACCATTCCATTATTATATTCCAGTAGGGCCTCACCTGACCTCGTCACTACTCTACCGAGGTTAGGCTTGGCACTTAGTGGGTACCACTGTGATGTACTCATACTATATTTCTGTACATTTTTTTGTGCAGATCCAGGTACATCTTACCAGCCTAGACGTCAGTGAGTTACCTGCATACGAAGACTTCGAGGTATATCTGCCAGCGCCCGCAGACTCCGAAGTCCCCTTCTATCATTTTATGTTACTTCCTTATATTTTATTTAGATCTTGATATATAGAGACATTGAGAATAAATTCTAAGCAGCTTGTGATTTATTTCTACCGGGTTTTGAGAGTTGAAATTATTTGAATTGTAGTTTATTTATTTCAGATACTTATTATTATTCCGCATTGTTAGGCTTACCTAGTTTTAGAGACTAGGTGCCATCATGACATCCTACAGAGGGAATTTGGGGTCGTGGCAGACACACACACCTTCATCTGCTGGACGTGGTACTACCCGGGGTGGCGGTCAAGTTGGGGTTCATTAAACTAGAAGATAGTCTTCTCCTCAACCTGAAGTTGGGAACATGGGTCAACCCCAAGCTGCTATGCCAGATCAAGTGCAAGGGCGGGGAGTTCAGGACGCTCCACCACTAGTGCCAACTGTTGTACCTATTGTTGCCTTACCTACAGACGCAATGGAAAAGTTGTTGAATGTGTTAGAGGCATTGGTTACTACTCAGGGTGGAAGTTCAGCTCCTCAGGATACTTTACAGACACAAGCACCTGTACAGACTCAGACTTTTGGGAATAAGGAAGTATCCTTACAAGAGTTCCTGAAATTGAAATCACCAAAATTCACAGGTTCTGATAATTCGGCAGATCCTTAAAGTTTCTTGGATGGGACAGTCAAGGCATTACGTGCTCTTGGATGTTCTAGTGAGAGAGCCGTGGAGCTCGTAGCATACAAACTAGAAGATATGGCTAACACATGGTATGAAACTGTATTGCTAGGAAGGACAGTAGGAGCAGCACCACTGACATGGGACGAATTCACTAAATTGTTCATGAATCATTTTCTTCCGGAAAGCCTGATGCACAAATATGCCAGAGACTTTATTGGTTCAGACTCCAGATATGGATGTGTCAACATATAACACCAAGTTTTGTAAGCTTTCTAGATATGCCCCTTACTTAGTGCCTACCGAAGAAGCTCGAGTTTAGAGGTTTGTTGATGGATTGGTTGGTCGTCTATACACTGCAATAGCCCCACAGATGAAGACTTTATCCTACTCTGATGCAGTCGACCTTGCTAGAAAGATTGAAACCAAGGGATGTGAGGAGCATACGGCTAGTGATTTACGTAAGAAGGCCAAGACATGAGGGTCTTTTAGTAGCAGTTTTAGTGAAAATAGAAGAGCAGGAAATCAGGGACAACAACAACAGGGATCTCGGACAGGGACACACTTGTCTTCACAGTCCACATACAGACCACATTACAAACAGGGTACTAGGGGACCATCATCATCTAGACATCATAATTTTGAGTAGATATATGCCACTACTTCAGTCTGCCAAACCTGTGGTAGATCACATTTGGGCCAATGTCGTGTTCTAACGGGAGAGTGCTTTCGGTGTGGCCAGTTGGGACATCACTTGAGGGATTGCCCTCAGCCTTCGAGAAATTTCAACTAGGCTTCTATTCAGTCAGTTGCACCTACTCAGACTACTCGTAATACTTCATGTGCTATAGGTACAAAAAATAGAGGTCGAGGAGCTGGAGACCGTGCTACTGTGAATCAAGGAAAAGGGAATGCTGGTAGAGGTTAGGCGAGAGTTTTTTCATTTACTAGACATGATGCTCATGCCTTAAATGTTGTGGTTACAGGTATTCTCTCTGTCTGTTCATTTGATGCACTTGCGTTGATTGATCCGGGATCTACTCACTCTTATGTGTCCTCGTACTTTACTTTGAGGTTTAGTAGACAACCTGAGCTATTGAATGATTCTTTTCTAGTTGCTACTCCTGTTGGAGAGTCTCTATTAGCTGAATATGTGTATCGTGCTTACCGGATTCAGGTTGAGGGTAGAGATACTCTAGATGACCTTATTGTACTTGATATGATTTACTTTGACAGGCTGATGGGAATGGATTAGTTATATTCTTGCTATGCTATTGTTGATTGTCATGCAAAGATAGTCAAGTTTGAGATACCAAACGAACCCAATTTTGTTCTAAAATGGGGTCAGGTTCCATAGATTTGCAAAGTTGTATCTTTTATGAAAGCTCAACGACTTCTGAAGAAAGGTTGCTTGGGTCTCTTAGCTATTGTAAATGACACAAGAAAGGAAACAATTAGTATAGAAAATATGCCAGTAGTTAGAGAATTTTCTGATGTATTTCCTGAGGATTTACCAGGATTGCCTCCAGTACGAGAAATAGATTTTGGTATTGATTTGCCACCTGACACACAGCCCATATCAATACCACTGTATCGGATGGCACCAGCAGAGTTAAAGGAGTTAAAACAACAACTGCAGGATTTGTTAGATAAGGGTTTTATCAGACCGAGTATATCTTCATGGGGTGCACCGGTACTGTTCGTAAAGAAGAAAGACGGATCCCTGAGAATGTGCATTGACTACAAGCAGTTGAACAAGATAACAATATGCAACAAATATCTTTTTCCTCGTATAGATGACATGTTTGATCAGTTACAAGGAGTTGCCCACTTTTCAAAGATTGACCTCCGTTCTGGTTATCATCAACTTAGAAACAAAGATGAAGATATTTCTAAGACTGCTTTCAGAACTCGATACCGGCACTATGAGTTTCTTGTGATGCCTTTCGGGCTGACTAATGCTCCAGCTGCGTTCATGGATTTAATGAATAGGGTGTTCAAGCTGTTTCTGGATAGATTTGTAATAGTATTTATTGATGATATCCTGATATATTCTCGTAGCCAAGGTGAATACGAGAATCATCTGAGGACTGTGTTGCAGACATTGCGAGAACATCAGCTTTATGCTAAGTTCTCGAAGTGTGAATTTTGGCTAGACTATGTAGCATTTCTGGGTCATGTTGTATCCAAAAATGGAATTATGGTAGATCTTAAGAAGACAGAAGCTGTGCAGAAATGGCCCAGGCCTATTTCTCCTACAGAGATTCGCAACCTTTTAGGCTTAGCAGGCTATTACAGGCGTTTTGCGCAGGATTTATCCAGAATAGCAGCCCCACTGACTAAGATAACACAAAAAATGCAAAGTTTTAGTGGATGGAAGAATGCGAGCAGAGCTTTTAGAAACTCAAAATATGTCTGACAACTTCACCAATATTAGCCTTACCATCAGGTTCTGGAGGATTTACAGTATCCTGTGATGCCTCGAGGGTAGGATTAAGATGTGTTCTCATGCAAAATAATCGTGTTATAGCTTATGCTTCGAGACAATTGAAAAAGCACGAGCAAAACTATCCTACACATGATTTGGAGATGGCTGCAGTGGTATTTGCTCTAAAACTTTGGAGGCATTACCTATACGACGAAACTTGTGAGATTTATACTGACCATAAAAGTCTGAAGTATATCTTTCAACAGAGAGATCTAAATCTTTGGCAGCATCGGTGGATGGAACTACTGAAGGACTATGACTGTTCTATTTTATATCATCCTGGTAAAGCCAATGTGGTGGCTGATGCATTGAGTAGAAAATCTATGGGGAGTTTGGCACATATAGCTCCTACAAAGAGACTTTTGGCTAAGGATATTCAGAGACTAGAAGGTACGGGTATCAGATTTAGTATCAGAGATTCAGAGGCATTGTTGTCTTGTGCTCACGCTAAGTCTTCATTAGTTGAGCGCATTAAGGCCACCCAATATAAGGGTGAGCAATTTTACAAATACAGAGATGAGGCCTTAGCTGGTAAAAGCAAGGATATGATTGTTGAAAGTGATGGTGTTCTTCGAATGGGTGACAGGCTATATGTCACAGACGTAGATGGGTTGAGGTATGCCATTCTTAAAGAAGCTCACAACTCTAGATACATTATACATCCTGGATCCACAAAAATGTATCATGACCTAAAGCAATTCTATTGGTGGGAAGGTATGAAGAAAGATGTTGCTAACTTTGTTTCTAGTTGTTTGACTTGTCAGTGGATCAAGGCTGAGCATCAGCGACCCGCAGGACTGTTATAATAAATTGAGATTCCAGAGTGGAAATGGAAAAGAATTTTTTGTCATCGGTCTACCACGAACCCTTAGAGGTTATGACTCAGTATGGGTGATTATAGATCAATTGACAAAATCGGTACACTTTTTGCTAGTGAAGACTACATATAGTGGAGTAAGATATGCACAGATATTTATGAACGACATTTTCTGACTTCACGGAGTTTCAATATCCATCATCTCTGATAGAGGATCACAATTTACCTCACACTTTTGGAAATCTTTTCAAGAAGCATTGGGTACACGAGTAGATCTTAGTACTGCGTTTCATCCACAGACAGACGGGCGGTCTGAACGTACTATGCAGATCTTGAAGGATATGTTGAGAGCTTGCATTCTTAAGTTTGGAGGTAGTTGGGACGCTTATCTACCTTTAGCTGAATTTGCTTACAACAATAACTTCTAGTCCAGTATTCAAATGGCACCATACGAAGCATTGTATAGTAGAAGATGTCGTTCTCCTATCGGATGGTTTGAAGCTGGTGAGACTAACTTATTGGGACCCGACCTAGTACAAGAATCTATGAACAAGGTCCAGTTGATCAGACAGAGATTGCTTACAGCTCAAAGTAGACAAAAGTCTTATGTTGATAAGAGAAGAAGAGATTTAGTGTTCACAATTGGTGACAAAGTGTTCCTACAAGTCTCCCCTATGAAAGGTGTGATGCGTTTTGGGAAAAGAGGAAAGTTGAGCCCCAGGTTTATAGGACCGTATGAGATACTAGATCGAGTGGGAGCTGTGGCTTATCGTTTGGCACTCCCTCCTGAGTTATCCTTTATTCATCCAGTGTTTCATATCTCAATGCTAACGAAATGTATATCAGACTCATCTCAGGTGCTTGAAGCACCTATTATACCGCTTGATGAGAAGTTGTCTTATGAGGAGGAACCGATGGCTATTGTTGATAGGAAAGTAAGAAAGCTACGATCAAAAGAGATTGAGTTCGTAAAAGTCTTATGGAGAAATCATATAGTTGAAGAAGCTACTTTGGAAATAGAAGATGATATGCGAGTCAAGTACCCCCATTTATTTCAGTCTACAGGTACATACTTGAGTTAAATTCGGGGATCGAATTTCATAAGGTGGGGAAGATGTAATACCCCCAATATTTTAAATGAGGACAAATGGGGTATTTAGTAAATAATTTATGTTTAAAGGAAAGACAAAACTAACTAATAAAACAAAACAAATACGAGCAAAGAAAGGACGAAAGAAAAGAGAAAAGAAGGAGGAAGAAGTTGGTGCAGTCTTGGTACCGAAAAAACTCACACCCAACTGGATTTTTTTCATATTCTTGCGTCTCAGTGATAAGGTAATTACATGTATTCTTCCTTCTTTAGAAAACACTATTATTTTACTTACATGATTCCTTATGGGACTGAATAGATATGAGGTTGGGATTGAACTAAGAGTTTAAAAGATAAAGTTAAGGAAATTTTGAGATATTCATGAGACTTTTCAGTGAATTAACTGGGTATATTATATGGATTAGTTGTATCTAATAGATTTTGAATTGGTTTAAGTTAACTGTAGCAGTGAGTTGGGATACTGAAATGGGTCTTAATATTTCAAGTAGAATAGGAGGGATTTGTTGAGTTATTATAATTCAGAGAATTAAGAGCTAAATATGAAACTCTGAGGATTTGGGCATTCTAAATTAGCTATGAATTAGCCTAAACATGGAAATTAACATGAGATCGATATTATGTAATTATAGATTGATTGGAGAAATTTATACGAATTGCTCGAGGTGAAGCATTTGGTATTTCGGCACGAGTACTGTGAGTAGTAATCTTACCGCAATTTGTGTTTTCATAGCTTGCATTATTTACACATGATTTTTAATATGAATATGTTACCGATTATTTCGAGTTGCATGTGGGATAAGTCTTTTACTCGATATGATACCGAAATATTTATTTGAGATGATTACCGTTGTTTTAAATATTTCCGTTGTCACTAGATCTGTTTTACCGTTACTTGAATTTACTGTTATTGAAATGACATTATATGATTTGATAAGAACCAAAATGCCCTATATTGTTTTAAAATATTTTCTACGAGTATATACGGATTACAGAGACAAGTATAAATGAGAGTAGACATTGAAGGATCTCATAGCTAACGGCGGGTTCGTTAGACCTGGTGCACCTTGTAATTACAGATTACCGTTATAACCCTGGCTAGTGGGAAGATAAAACTAGCATACCGTTACCGATTTTCCTCGAGTAGGGACTACTGTTATATTTGACTTCTTGCGAAGAAGTCCACAGTTATACCGATTACATGATCCGTTCATTGAAACTTCCCAAATATGAATATTGATATTATACAGTGGTTACGGAGCTTATTACTGAATTGTTAATTGTATTATACTACTAGAAAAATATGACGAGACTGAAAATTATTTATTGTTTCTGAAATGGCATTTTTATGTTATTTTCTGTTTGACATACTAGCATGTTTTCTGACTTGTCCCCAATAAAAAACGGTTGTGGTTAAGTGTTATTACTCACTGACCTAGCAACTCATTCCCCGCTAATTTTTTTTACAGAGACAGTAGTTGACACGTGTGAGGATTTCGTTAATTAGAGCGCATAGGTTGATAGTTCTTGGTGAGCCTCGCACTTGTTCGCGTGGGCAAAAATTTTATTTATTGTTATGGTCTTTTCTTTGAACTCTTAGAGTCGCTCCATAGTCATTATTTTTATAGTCTCGAGTATTCTTTTGTTATTATAGAGTTATGTTGAGTATCGCTCATTCTTATCAAAGTTGGAGATAAAGTAGTATTTTTAGTTGTTAGTGGGTGGACTATTAATGGTAGATATTTGTTTTGGTTAATTGATAAAGTCATTACCGTTTGAATTTATATTAGGATGTTTGGTTGTTGATTTGAGACAGGGAAATTTTTGGGATAATTCAAAAATAGAGAAAACTTTGTCCGATTTTCTGTAAAATACCGATGGGGCTTACTTGGGGACACTTGCTCCTGAGTGCCGGTCATGATCTTAAATTGGATCGTGACAACTCTACATCCGCCACCGATGGTGGATGTGGTCGGTTGTGGCTGCACCATGGAGACTAGAGGTGGCAGGTAGCTTGTGTTGGAGGTACTTCCCAATGATGAATATGCGATAGTGATTGTTGGTAATGATAGTCATGACAATGATAACTGTAAGGCTATTGGTGGTCTTTTAATGGTCGTAGTATACTACTGCAATAAATAATACTAGTATATGTTTATTTATTGCATCAAAGAAAATCACTAGTAGAGGTTCTAGAATTGTTTCCAAATAAGGTTAGAAAGAAAACTAAATAGAATATTAAAATTAATCACGTTAAATAGATATTGTGAATAATAAGAAAGGTATAATGAAGATGGACAGTATCCCATTCATTAACTCACAATCCCTTGACAGATGACATACGTAAGAGGAAGAAAAGCTAGAATTTAAAGTTTATGGATTCTAAATGCGTTACTGAGCTCTCAACTCGTCTTAATTATCGTTTCGCAATTTAATATTATACATATTTTATGAATTTTCTAATACAAATATGGATTTAAGCAAAAGCTATTAGATTCGTCCGAATCCGTAGCTAACGCTCTCCCTCCGCCCCTACACTCCGGGGCTGACGCACGTTCGACGAAGCGGTGTCACGTCAGAAAATTTTACTAAATATATAAATTAATACTTTGAGAATGGATAAGTAGGATAAAATAATACCACTTAGGACGGATTGTCTCCCAGTGTGCTGGTTATGTGTTTGATTTTGTTCTAAGAGGGATTAAAAATTATGATTAAGCAAAATTGAACTTATGATCTTTTCTAACTTAAGACTAAACAAAACTAATTGACTAAGACTATTTCTTGTCTAGAAATATGATAACTAAAGTTATTTATTCTCATTATTTTATAAATTTAGACACTGCTTGCAAAAATTCCTCGAGATCAAATATACCACAATAAAATGGTGAGACAGACCGTTGCAAAAATACCATACTGGGTATGGTTAAGAATACGTTAAACAACTCATATTATTTTTCACCGTACAAATATTTTTCTAATTGGATAATGTATAGTACATGATTTTATGCCGTACAAATAGAGGTTAATTAATACGAAAGTAAATTCATTCCGTCAACTAAAATTATGAAAGACTTTGAAAACGACTCGACAAGGTGGGTTGCTCTGATGGTAAGCGCCCTTCACTTCCAACCAAGAGGTTGTGAGTTCGAGTCATCCCAAGAGGTGAGAGTTCTTGGAGGGAAGGATGCCGAGGGTCTATTGGAAACAACCTCTCTATTCCAGGTAAGGTCTGCGTACACACTACCCTCCCAGACCCCACTAGTGAAATTATACTGGGTTGTTGTTGTTTTACTTTGAAAACGAGTGATTTATGCATGCATGCAAATGTAAGGGTTAGAGACATTCACTCCAATTCACAAGCTCAAGAACTCTTCACCTCCATTAACTCCACTATATATAACCCTCTATTTTTTCTCTTTTCATAAGTCGGAGTTGGTTGTTTTTATCTAGGAAGAAACATAACAAAAAAAATCTCATTTTTGCTGGTATAAGAAAACCAAAAAAATAAATATATTTTGTATCTTTTTTTCTTTCTTTGGCTTTGATCATTGCCGGCAAAAATGAATCGTTCCATTGTTGCCCTTCTCTGTTACTTCCTTCTACTAGCTTCCTCAGCCTCAGCTTTTAATATCACAAAAATTCTAAGCCAATTTTCTGATTATAGCACTTTTAATGACCTTCTTTCTAAATCTGGCTTAGCCACTGAAATTAACAAAAGAGCCACAATTACAATTTTGGCCGTTCCAAATGGTGCAATTGGTGACCTTACCTCAAAATCAGATGATGTTCTCAAGAGTGTTTTATCAACCTATGTTGTATTAGATTACTATGATATCCCGAAACTCAAAAACTTAAAGGACAAAACTGCAAAATTGACAACAATGTACCAACAATCTGGTAAAGCAGGATATGACCAAGGTTTCTTGAATGTGACAGCTAAAGATGGTAGTTTTGTATTTGGATCAGCTGTTAAAGGCGCTCAACGCGATTCAAGGCTCGAAAAATCAGTAATGAATCAGCCTTATAACATATCAATTCTTGGAATTTCTCAGCCAATTGTTACACCTGGATTAGATGGAACACTTGCACCAGTTTCAGCTCCACCACCTAAGGCTAATAATGCAACATCTTCACCTAAGAGTTCACCACCTGCTTCTGATGATGAAGCAGAGTCCCCCGAAGAAGAAGCAGAGTCCCCTGTTTCTGAAGAAACAGAGGCCCCTGCTCCTTCTAAGGATGCCGATTCTTCGGCTAGTTCGCCCGCGGCTGATTCGCCACCGGCTGACGCTCAGGCGCCGCCACCCGCAGGATCATCTGCTGGCAAATTGAAGGTTTCCTTTGGTTTGTTTGGAGTTTTGGCATCAATGGTTGCAGCTTTCTAAAAAGGGAGTTTTGTGAGGATGTCCAAGATTCTTGGATTGTAGAGAGGAAAAAATAAATGATACAGTACATCTTATGTACAAGACTTTTAGATGTTAAAACACTATGGGAAAAGAAGCGTATACCTTTATCCATAGATGTAAGATGATCTCTCTTTATGTTTAACAACAATAGTCTTTTCATCTTGTTTTCTTCTTTTTTCCTTTAGTTATACATGAGGAAACATAGTACTTCCTCATCTCATTTTATGTAATACACGAGGAAACATATTTTTACGAGGCGTGGACTCGTGGAATCTAGAAAGAAAGAAAGATAGATTTTTATAAATTATGGTTTACACAAGCATAGCCATTTGTATAGTTATAAATTATTTTATTAATGATAAAATAAAAAGTTTAAAGTTATATTATTTTTATATATGAAAATATGTTTTATTTTATGAACAAACTAAAAAGAAATATGTACCACATAAATTGAAATCGATGAATAGTAACGTTCTTTCTTAGAAAAGGGACCAGCTTATGAAAAATCACTTTATATTTTATTTTCCATCAAGTGAGAAATTATTTAATCATTTTATTTAAATCAGAATGACCCTTAAACTTAGACCAATTAGATTTTACACTCAATATGTATTAACCATAATAATAGACCAAATAAGAAAGGCAACTCGTATATCTTAAATTCTTTCCATTGACACACATCATGTTATTCACCTCATTGTTCAATAAATATACGGAAAAGAGTAAAACAATACCCTTAATATTGGATTTAGTTATATGTTCTTTGTTAACGTACAGCTTGTAGAAGCTTCTACTATTATTTTCTGGCTCAACTATATCACCAAATAATTAAAAATGTCTAAATATTCCCCTCACAGTAACGAGAAAGTCACGTCGAAATATACTTAAGCATTTCCAATTGATAAAATGCTTTAAATTATTGCATTTGTTACTAAACCCCGCGCATAGCGGAGCTTAATATGCCGTACTCCCTTTTTCCTGAACTAATCGATGAGTTAGTCCAGCCCATAGGTTGAATTGTACGGGCCAGTTTAATTTGGACTATAATCGGCAATACTAGAGAAGGATTTGCAGTTGTACCCTATATGTGTGCCACCTTTTAACATGTATCCTATTTTTAAAAATTATTGATTTAGTAGTCAGTTGACAAAAAATCCATAATAATATGACAATTATACCCTTGATAATATTAGCATTAACATGCTACTTTGGAGATGACCTCATTCGCATAAGCATACTGTAAAATAAGCCCTGATAAACGTAGCAGCATGCTAACGTTTGGAGATGACGTTATTTTACAGTACCAGAGGTTATTCACTAGCATGCTAGATGGTGTAAAACTTCAGCCAATTACAATAGCAGATGAAATTATTTTACATTAAAGATAAAACTCCATGCTTATGCATGCTGAAGTTATTTATCCTGCAGTCAACAGTTTTGTCATGAGTTTTATCCAAAACTTCAGTCTAAACATGCTGAAGTTATTTAGTTCATTTGCTAAAACTTCAGACTAAACATGCTGGAGTTATTTAGTTCATTTGTTAAAACTTCAGACTAAACATGCTTAAGTTTTTATCTTGCAATATGTAATTTTTTAATGAATTTTTGCTAATACATGCTGAAGTTATTTAGTTCATTTGCTAAAATTTCATGCCAAAACATGCTGAAGTATTGTCCTACAGTCTACAATTTTGTCAATAGCCCTGAAGGACAAAATCGTCTTTTTAAAACGCTTTTAACAAAAAAAAAGGTACAAATGCAAATAGAAAAATAAAACGGGTATAAGTTAAAAGGGGGCGACCAAATAGAGCGTCCCATGCAATTTTTACATACTGGAGACTCAAGACTGAACATTTTAGGGAAAATGACACTGTATAGCTGACTTAAAATAATAGCCAAAAAATATATAATTTTTGCATATATTTTGTATATATATACATTCTATACGTTATAAACAAAAATTATACAAATTTTATATATTTTTTCGGTTAACAAATATAAATAATTTTTGGTACGGGCTAAAAGTGAAAAAAGCCCAACCTTTTATTCTCAATGGGCTAGTTTAAGGGTCAGCCAGGTCCATGAGTTTGGAACACATTGGTCGATGGATATTATTTTTGGAGCGATCATAAATTCTTTTAAATATATTTGAAAGAAAATTTACAATAGGCGTGTAAAACAAAAAAATATAAGATCTATCATTTGTGTGGCATACATATGTAGAGATATTTATAATATTATTAATCTTTCTTCTCTTTTATTGTGTGATAAGGGGGAAAATACTTGTGTCTAAGGAAAGGGAATAATGAAGAAGTGAAAGATGTAATAATTTAGTTGGCACCGACAGCTGAAGAAATAAAAAGTGGGCAATTTTGTGGCCCAGGAGACCATAGCATATGCCTTATTTTTATGCCATAAGTTTATAATGGGAAGATATATCTGTCGGTGAAGCCTCTTCACTTTTCAATTTCCTTCTCTTGCTTTTGAGTTATTCAGAATAAATTTTAGAAATAGAAAATATTGATTTTCATTATTTAAAAAAGGAAAATAAGTCAAGATCAGTACATTTGATCTGCATTTCACCTTGGGTTCAAATATGCACTCTGTTGAAAACATTGATCAGTCTTGCTTGTTTAGCTTGTTTGGCAAAATTTCTCTTTTTTCGTCAATTTTTTCTTTTTTTTTTAAGTTAAGATATTTGCCCAAATCGAAGGAACAAAAAAAAAATACTTTTGAGTAGAAGCAAAAATAATTTTTGAGAACCAGAAAAAAATAGCTTCTTCTCAAAAACATAATTTTAAAAATTATTTTGAAAAAAATACACATAGAAATAACTTCTAAAAACTTGGTCAAACATTAATTATTGTTCAAAAGTATTTTCTAAATTAATTAGCACAAATTATTTGTCATCAAAAATATTTTTCAAGATAAGCAGATTTTAAAAGATTGGTCAAATGAATTATACTAATTAAACAAAGTCATTGTTCGCATTTACCATCGTCCACATAAGTTGACTCTTGATGCGATATGTAATTTAAAAGCCACGTCTCCGGATGTCAATTGTTGTTGTCATCGACAGTGTTGTTATTATCATTATTGTTATTGTTATTATTATTATCATTATCAAATGAGTTGATTTTACATTTGTTTGAAAGAGAAAAGAAAATTTGCTGACTAAAATACAACTGATATAACTAACTTTAGAATTTTAGTTGATTAAATAAAAATTTCGTTAACCAAAATCATTCCTACCAAGCTTAGATCAGGTATTTGTTGATTAAAAAAGCGACAGCACCATTTCTCCCACGTGAGGAAAAAAAACTTTGAACTCTCTCTCCCCCCCTCCCCCCGGTTTTAAAAAAATTATCTTTCTAATAGTTAACTATTCATTAACTTATTTCTTTATTTCAGTAATAATTTATTGCCCATACAGTAACAGCCAATATTTTTTCCATCAGTTATGGTCCCTATTATTTTTCAATCCCAAAACAGCTCAAATCACCAGGCAAAAGAGGACAAGAAAACATTCTGCCACTGCACTGTTTTATGTACTTATCCCTATAGTCTAAGGTAAAACAAAATATTTTAAAAAGGATGTGAATTTTATGTGTCATTTGTGGATCCCAAGGTAAAACAATGATGTTAATAAATGTTAAAAACAAGCCTAACAACAACATCACCAATAACAAACCGATAATGTTAAAGTACTTAAACAAAAGAATATTCATAAAAAATACTTACTTTAACAGCCATCTTTAGTCTAAAGTGTCTAATTATGAATTTGAGCATTCAAGATTAGCTCTTTATACTAATGCTTTTATAGGTGGCTGCATTTCCTTTTCCAACCCTGTAAGGCAAACCCCCCCACCCCAC
>AWOL01S0036381.1:56046-87584 GCA_000715115.1 Nicotiana otophora | reverse complement strand
ACCCCAAAAAAAAACAAGCCCCAAACGGGAAAATTAAGAAGAGCAAAAAGTTTAATGAATAGAAAATTTATCTCAAAGCTGGAAGTTGGAATGTTTTTAATTTTCACTTGGTACTATACAGATTATTTTTGTTTAATCTAAAATAATATTGTAGCATTATTCTTTCACCTAATTTTCTACATTCAGTCAACACATGAAAACATTCTTCATATTTAAAATAATAATAATAATAATAATAATAATAATAATACTTCATCCGTTTCAATTTATGAACCTATTTCTTTTTTAGTCCGTGCCAAATAGAATGACCCCTTCCATATTTAGAAATAATTTACCTCTATGTAATGAGTTATAGCCACACAAAATATATGTGACTCATTTTACATTATAAGTTCAAAAATTTTCTTTTTTTTCTTAAACTCCGTGCTCGATCAAATACGTTCACCTAAATAATTAAAACGGGAGAGTAATAATTAAGAAAGCACTTAAACAAAGTATTACTACTATTATAAAGTATCTACTTATGAGTTTGAACTTTGAACAATCAAGATTAACACTTCATTATACTAAAGGTAGTTATTAGTGGCGGGCTGCATATTCTTTTCCAACACTGTACTACCCCCCTCCTCCCCACCTTACCCCATCCAATTAAATTTTCAAAAGAGCAAAAGTTAATTAATATAAAGTTTATTGTAGCCTTGTTCTTTCACCAAAATTTCCTTGTTTTCCACATTCAGTCAACACATGAAAACATTCTTCACTATTTACAGTTAATAGTGGATAAACTTGTCAGCTAGTGATTTTTACTTACTTTTAATGCATTTTAGGTTGTACTACCACAGCTAGCTTGAATCAAAAAGTGGAAGTAAAATCTTGAAGAAAAGAGAGTATATTTCACAGCTGGTAATTGTATTGATATTGGTATATACTTTCCTCTATAATAGTGCTTTGCTTTTTAGCTTGAGTAGTCTCTAAGAGTATGCAAAGAATAACTTCTTTTCTAGCTCTTACATTCTGTTACGTTGGTTGTAAAAATAAAGGGCTTTGAAATAAGTTCTTGAATTCTTGAATGATGCAAGACAATTCTTGATTCTTGTTCTGAATGAGTATAGTGTGAGTTTTTTGATTTTGTTGGATCTGGTAATTTGTTGTTTTTCAGTGGCTTAAATGGCTCCAAGATTGAATTTTTTTGACTGGTGGGGTAAGGAAACCCAGAGGGGAACACCAGTGATAGTGAAAATGGAGAACCCCAACTTCTCCATTGTTGAAATTGATGGTCCTGATTCTGCATTTAAGCCAATAGAGAAGAGTAGAGGCAAGAATGCTAAGCAAGTGACATGGGTTTTGCTTCTTAAAGCTAATCAAGCTGTTGGCTTTGTTGCTTGGCTTGCAACAATTTTATGGACTTTATTTGGAACTATCAAGAATAGGCTGATTTTTAGAGAAGGGGTTTCTCTTGCAAGTGAGAAACTTGGAAAAAGTAAACTACTTTTCAGAATAATCAAAGCTTGTTTGGTGATTTCTTTGGTTATGTTGGCCTTTGAGGTTGTTGCTTACTTCAAAGGTTGGGATTATTTTCAGAATCCAAGTTTGTATATTCCACATACTTCTGATGTTTTGGGGTTGTTCCATGTAACTTATGTTGGTTGGTTGGATTTTCGCGCTGATTATATCGCGCCTTCTGTTCAAAATCTTTCCACATTCTGTACTGTTTTATTCCTAATTCAGTCGTTAGATCGTTTGATACTTTGTTTGGGTTGCTTATACATAAAGTGCAAGAAGATTAAGCCAAAGATTGAAGGGGATCCGTTTAAATCGGATGATCTTGAGGGATCAAACAACAGCTACCCTATGGTTCTTGTGCAGATTCCAATGTGTAATGAAAGAGAGGTACTGTACCTAATTCATTTTTTTCTGCTGCCCTTTTGAATTGTGAATGTTCTATCTTATTGTTTTTGTTACTATAACTGGAGCTGATTTGCGGATGAGGAATTAGCATACTTCTGTGGCTTCTATTTAAGTCTTAAACTTCTTGTTAGGAGAGAACATGAGTCACTTCCAAACTTTGAATTAGTTGAAATTTGTAATATACGAGTAAATTTAGGTGAATTAAACTCGCTCTTTTGTGGTGCTTTTAAACCATTGTTATATATGGTTTCCTTTTTAGCTTTCTGATTAGCACTTCATTGGTGGTTTCCTTTTACCTTTATTTTTCCACAGTAGTGGTCTCTTTCTTACTTTTTCTGTTGTAGGCGAGGGATGCTCCATATCGGGATTGCTTAATATGACATAATTTGTTTTGCAATACTATTGATATATTTAGTATCTTATTATCAAATAAGGGAATTGAGCATTTTGGGATCTTAATCTGTCCTTGGCATATAAGTAGTACTTAAGACTTTTCATTAGTCGCATTCAAAACAAAAAATTTCTTCTTCTTTTCTGCTTTTCTTTTCCTTATGTATTATGCATTCAAAACTTTTTCGCTATTACTGGTGTTGTGCAGGTATATGAGTTGTCTATAACGGCAGTCTGTCAACTTGATTGGCCAAAAGACCGTTTGTTGATTCAAATTCTTGATGACTCTGACAATGAATGCATCCAAGAGTTAATAAAGTCAGAGGTCGCTAAATGGAGCCAAAAGGGTATCAACATAATTTATAGGCACCGTTTGGTTAGAACTGGTTACAAAGCAGGGAACCTGAAGTCTGCGATGAGTTGTGACTATGTGAAGGATTATGAATTTGTTGCAATCTTTGATGCGGATTTCCAACCAACTCCAGATTTTCTTAAGCAGACAGTCCCACATTTCAAGGTGAAATATGTTCTTCTTGTTTTCCTTTTGTGAGTTCATTGATGTTGCTGTTGACAATTAACACGTATGTTCTGACTTTTGTCACAGGATAACCCTGAGTTAGGATTGGTTCAAACAAGATGGGCATTTGTTAACAAGGACGAAAACTTGTTGACTCGTCTCCAAAACATTAATCTGTGTTTTCATTTTGAGGTGGAACAGCAGGTGAATGGCGTATTCTTGAACTTCTTTGGTTTCAATGGAACGGCTGGTATCTGGAGAATAAAAGCCTTAGAGGAGTCAGGAGGTTGGCTTGAGAGGACAACTGTGGAAGATATGGATATTGCTGTCCGTGCTCATCTCAATGGCTGGAAATTCATATATCTTAATGACGTGAGGGTAAGTATTGTCCGCTTTCATATTTTTGTTAAATGTGCTTATGGTCCCATCTATTGCTACTCTGACTGGCATTTGTTGCATAGGGGATTTTATTTTGAGTCTTCCTTTGCAAATAGAACTAGTTTTGGATCGAGGACTAATTGCTGTTCCTATTGTGTTGCAAATAGAAGCTGGATTTTATCGACTTAAGATTCAATAGTCAAACAGCAGAATGATCTATGGCTGTTAGATTGGTTTTCTCTTTTGGTACTTTTTCTTTTTTAAACAGTTCTCATATTGAAATCCAGATTGATAAAACTTTTGCCTGGTCTTATTCCCATTAAATTTTGATTTTTTTTTTTACTTAAAACTATTTTTTGTAGCTTTGTCAATCTAATCACAATGTTCTTCGTATCAATATGAAAAAATAGGTCCTTTGTGAAGTTCCTGAATCTTTTGAAGCGTATAGGAAGCAACAACATCGGTGGCATTCTGGCCCAATGCAACTCTTCCGAGTGTGTCTTCCTGCTATTGTTACTTCCAAGGTACATTGACTCCTCTCTTTAGCTTCGCCAAACTTCCTGATACATAAACATTCTAACGAAGAAAACTTCTGATGCTAGAGAAAATTAATTACTAAATATTGGAATGAAAAAGGAACAAATGAGGCAAAATGTAGTAAGAACTCATATAGCCGATTTTAACTAGCTTGGTATTGAGGCGTAATTGTTGTTATTGGAAAAATTCTAACGAACTTGTAACTTTTGTGCAGATATCAATATGGAAGAAAGCCAACTTAATACTTCTTTTCTTTTTGTTGAGAAAACTCATTCTTCCCTTCTATTCATTCACATTGTTTTGTGTAGTTCTTCCTTTAACCATGTTTATCCCGGAAGCGGAACTCCCTTTCTGGGTTGTTTGCTACATACCTATTCTTATGACACTTTTAAACATTCTTCCGGCACCAAAAGCCATTCCTTTCATCGCCCCTTACCTCCTTTTCGAAAACACTATGTCAGTCACAAAGTTCAACGCTATGGTATCTGGACTTTTCCAATTGGGAAGCTCATACGAGTGGGTTGTCACCAAAAAAGCAGGTAGGTCTTCTGAATCCGACCTACTGGCTGCTGCTGAAAAGGATTTAAAAGTGTCGGGAGCACCACAGATTAGCAGAGGGGCTTCTGAAAGTGAACTCTCTGTGCTAAACCGATTGAACAAACAGAAAGATGAAACTTCTACACCTGTTAAGAAGAGCAACAAAATATACAGAAAAGAGCTAGCTCTTGCTTTCTTACTGTTAACAGCATCAGCCAGAAGCCTTTTATCGGCTCATGGACTCCACTTTTACTTCCTTCTTTTCCAAGGAGTGACATTCCTCCTTGTTGGTCTCGATCTTATTGGCGAACAGATCAGTTAATATTGCTCAAGAGAGGAGAAACAGCCACCTACTTATCGTGTTCAAGAACTTATACACTTCGTCTCGTCTGAACTTTGTACCAGCAGAACAACAGAGACCAGGGAATAGCTCGGGTATTTCCACTTATCGACTTCTGCTATATGAAGTGAAGCCAATTAGGATTTTGTATGCGAGATGATTATGCCATTGCCTGTGTGAGTTCCCTAATGTTGTTAGATAGGGTAATTGTTGTCAGTCTTTTACAGAGAAGTCAATTGTTTGTCAATAATACTATAGGTAGAAGCAATCTTATTTTCTTTTACTTCCATTTATTTCTGAATTGGGATTTTTCAACCAGGAAGTGTGCTGTTTATGGCATTGCACATTCATCATATTGTGTATATAAGGATCTAAATGGCTAAATAAGGCCTAGTCAATACTTGCTTTTCAAATTCTTGGAATTTTCTACTGTAATGAATGAGACAACCCTCCTTCCATGAGCATTTGCTTTTATTGGCTTTGATAGTATAGATTGATTTGATTTCTTTATTTTACCTTGTTGCCCTGGTCTAGTGTAAATTCTTACCTGCATCTTATCTTTAGATGACTTAGAAAGTAACTAATCTTGTATGCCTTTAAAAAGGGCAGCCCGGTGCACGAAGCATCCCGCGTTTACGCAGGGTTCGAGGAAGGGTCGTATCCTAAGAGGGTGTGATATAGGCAACCTACCCCGATGCAAGTACCAGTGACTGATTCCATGGCTCGAACCTATGACCTATGATCACACAAAGACAACTTTACCGTTGCTCCAAGGCTCCCCTTTCTTGTAGACCTTTATGATAAATATTTATGGCGAAGCCACAATGCTATAAGCGTGTGCGATCAAGTCTTCAATGTCCTTCTCTACTTATCACCTTAAGCGAGCACTTTATAGCATTTTTCTAAATAACAACAGTGTCCTAGTCAGCTTGCGCGCATGTTGACTATTTCATCGGATATATGCTACCTCCCATCAGCGGATGCCAGGTAACTCTACTCATCAAGGTTGAGACATAGGGGAATAAATCACCTAGCTTTTCTTGTCTTTACTGGAATTTGAACTCTTCACTCATTCTGTTAATCGCTTGGCTATGTTATTCGGACTCTCCGAAAACGTCGCCGGATGCGTGTCGGATCCTACAAAAGCAGTGTACTTTGGAGGACCTGACACTAGTCCGTTAGCATTTTGGAGAGTCCGTGTAATATAGCTGCTTGGTACACACTAGGGTGCTCACCTTTTGGCCCTTCTATTAAGACCATAGAATGGTACCGCAAATAATGAGCTTCATGGAGAAGTGAGGCTTGCTCAGTTGGTAAAGCACCTCCACCCACGACCGTTAGGTCCTGGGTTCGAGTCACGCTTAAGGGAAAGTACGGAAACATTATAGATCCTCCTAATTTGGGAGGGATTTTAAAAAATAATAATAATAAGCTTCATCTCTCCTGGTGAAGAGGAAGGAGAGTGAATGGGATTGAAGAGGGACTCTTTTATGTTTTGTAACAATGTTGTATAAAAGAAGTGTCGGCAATGCAAAAGGAGATAGACCACATGAATGTTGAATGGAAATTAAGGTCAGCTAAGGACTTAAACTTTCATGTGTTTATTCCCAATAATACTTGATATGACATTGTTTTTTGTTTACATAAGGGACCACAAATCTTTTTGTGGGCAATTTGCTGATATTGTGTTTTTGTGTTGTATTGTTTTCTGTTGGGACAATGGGACATGTCTCTTCTTTCATTGACCATCCTTTTTATGGTCCATGCCATTAAAATTTTGTCTTTGCAACTAGGAATGATTTTTCCTGATTTGACAAGCTTCCAAGTGATGACTCCCTTTGGCATATGTCACATTAATTTGATTTTGATATTCTCCAGCTAGGCAGTATGTTTATTAATTTCCTTTTCACCTATTTTTCGATTTCTGTACTTACTTTCTGCAACATGTTTTCTACAACCGAGAAATCTGTTACTTTTAACTTCAAAACGCGATAAATAGTGAGTTTCTCGCTCTATTCTTTTTTACTTAAATACGATATTTGGTTCACCCATCGAGAATCCGAGCTTGTGAGGGTGCAGACTTTTGTGGTCAAAGTTATCAAGTAGTTAAACATTTTCTTTATAACCGAGAAATCTGCATACTTTTAACTTCAAAATGCGGTGAATAATGGATTTGTCACTCTATCCTTCTTCGCTTAAATACCATATTTGATTCACCCATCGAGAATCCGAGCTGGTGCACATTTTTGTGGTCAAAGTTATCAAGTGGTTAATCTTCTTGCATCTTACATTTTTGGTACACTTTGGCATGTTACATTAAACTGCTTCAGAATATTGATATTCCCTGGCTAAACAATGTGTATGTTCATTTCCTTGTTACTTGTCTGTTCATTTTTATACTTTCTTTCTGGCTTTAAAAAAAAGAATTAACCGAAAAAATCCGTTACTTTTTAACTTCGAAATTCAGTGGACAATGACTCGTTCCTCTACCCTTCTTTATTTAAATACCGGACTTTGTTCACTTGTGAGGATTCGAACTCGTGAACGGTAACATTTTTGTTGTTCAAGTTATGAAGTGATTAGTCCTCTTGCATCGTACATATATGAGTGTTCTAGTGATTCCTCAGCATTATTTAGGTACATATCACCGTCAAGGATTGTGATGCATTGATAGAATTCCTTTATTTTTAACAAGAGGCTTCGGCTTTGAGCCCCGAGAATGAAAAAATTCTGATAGAAAACACTTTTCCGGTGCTAATCGAGTTAGTCGGGATCCCTATGCAAACATGGAACACCGGGTAGAAAACTAAAATATATATATATAGTAGGTTTATGTTGAGGTTTGGAGTTTCCCTGGCTTTTACTTCGCCCATTGCTTCTAAGCAGTGCCAAGCTATTAAATTTAGTAGAACAGTTCAATCAAATGATTAACCTGATTGTATAGAATGAGTTTAAGTCATGTACGCTAATATATAAGTTTTATATAACATCAAGTTAATTTGATTTACAATAACAAGTAACTCTTCGTATTATCAATTATTGTAACCTCAAAAATTGATTAAATAACTTGATATTATCATTTAAATTACACTGATAGTGTAATATATATATATATATATAGAGAGAGAGAGCTTAATTCAATTCTAAATGGAATGTGGAAATGGCTCTGAAAATAACATCCAACCTCAGAAGCTATAGTGACAAGGCTCAGTTTATTTTCTTAGTGGAACAAGACCAAGATTTTAGAGGTCCTACTTGTATTTGGCAGTCGCAATCTTAAACCAACGATGGGCAGAGACGGAGAGTACTAAGTGGAATTATATATAGGTATATTCGGAAGAATTTTCAGTACTCTTTTTTGGTTCAAAAAGAAAAAAGAAAAAAGAAAAAGAATTTTCAGAACTTGCAATAGCTGGTACTGCTTCTAACTGAATGTCCCACGTTGAACAATGTAGTATATCATAACTTTTCCGTATTAAACTTCTATACACTGATAATGTACATATTTTGCAACTATATATCACATTTATTCAAAAGAGATCGAAGGTGTGTATAGTAATTAACTGTGATATAAAGCTACTTGGAAAGTAATTACAGGTATCTATAATAATTACTAATAATTAAGTGAATATAGTAAGTTTTTTTAATTTGTACGATTAATGTATATAAATCAAAGTTCCTAGAAAATGTTTTCCTGAAAAATGAGTGGGTTTATCACTTATTTTACCTTGTTTGGTTGGTGAATGAAAATATTTTTCCGGAAAATATTTTATAGTGTTTGGTTAGAAAGTATAAAATATTTTTTTATCCTACTCTCCTTAACCCACCTTTCCAAAATCCCTATGTTTCGTGTACTTCTTCTCCCCCTCCCCCGACTCTATTTTCTTCAAGAATTTAATTATTATTTTTAAAATTCACACAAATCTAATTTACTTTTTCGCACAAGAATAACGTTGAAATTTGAGTTCGATAACTAAAAAAAAATTAAAATACTTTATTTTAATGAAAAGAAAGTATCCCTTCTACAATATGAAAAGAAATTACTCATGTTATTGAATAAAAGAAAATACTTTCTACATCATGAAAAGAAAGNTATATATACCTTAAATCCTTAATAAAACCATCAGGATAAAAAATTTAGCTAGTTCATGATAAATTGAGGGCTAACAAGGCCAAGGACAAGGTTAAAATTGGAAATAATAAGTTAATTCACGTTTACATACTTTCAACTAGGAAAGTCAATGGATATTTAAAAACCGACTAAACCGACCTAATTGTATCGCACCGAATCGATTTTTAGGTTTCATTTAATAAAATAGTAGATTTTTTATATAAATCTATAACCGTACCAATAATTAAGATAGGTTTTTTATTTTATGAAAATAAACCGAAAAATATTGAATTGTACCGAATAAATTACATGGAAAAAATATATTTATATGTTAAGTTTAAAAATATTATTAAATTTTTTCTTAGGCCTTGAAATTATGAAAACTCTTACAAGCCAACAAGTAATTAAATTCAAAATCCTAATTCTCAAACCTATTACACTACTCCTATTAAAACTAAACTATTTCTAGCATATTCACTAGCAAGACACAAGGTATTCTAGTGATTATAAGTAGCAAACTATAATGTATTGAATATGTTTCTTTTCGTATGGTTTAAATTTATATTTTCAAATATTTAATCTTCTATAGACTCTATTCTTGAGTCACAACTTGCTTAATATCTTTCCACTCGTATGATTTATATTTTTTTTGTCTTTACTTAGTTTCTTTTACGCTGCTAGAGAATAGTTGATGGATCTATACTATGACCATCTTTCATGTTTTATTAATTTATCACCCTTTAAATAGTAAAAAGGTCTAGAGACTTTTGCTAAGTCCTATCAAAGTACGTACATTATTGTATTCTGCTTCTACTAGTGACTTTTAAATGATATTTAAAAAAATATCGAAAATTAACTGAACCGTACGGATACCGAAAAGAAAATGAATCAAAGAACATAACCATTTCAAAGAAGTAGGAGACTAACTGTAAGGTGTAGTCCAGAGTTATTCACCATTCCATTCTGGGCAACTTGGGTGTTGACAATCACCTTCCAACCATGGGTCTGGCCGAGCTAGCCTTTAGTTTATGAATTTGGCCAAACTCAATAACTTTGGTTCAAACCTTAAAAAATTATTAAATACGTAACTTAGAACATAATAACTTAAATGAACTAGAATCTCAAACTCATAGGCTTCAAATCTCTGCTTCCAACTTGGAGAAGAGGTGTTAAATTGTACATAGGCCCAAAAGCCCATCTTAATATCTTGTTTGCTTTTCGATCCATTTAGCTTAGTCCATCATTGAGGCCCAAGCCGAAACATTTGTCTTGTAAAGTAAACTTTAAAAGAAACAAAATAAAGGAAATAAAACTAATTGATAACATCTCCCTAAATCCACAAATTGATAACATCTCCGGAATTTTCGTAGCAGCTCCTAATTTGCCCTTCAATTCTATCACATGATAACTACATTCCCTTGGATGTAAAAAATTAGGAAAGATAAAAACTTACCCGCATCGAGTATTTACACCAACTCAATAAATAAATAACACATGTCACATTATTTAATTATAAATATTTGTCTTTAACCATAGTTAATTACCATGTATTTCCCATATCATCTTAAACAATAATATTAAAAATACTTAATAGAGTCTTGCAAAGCTCCGTTTTTTAACGTTAATGGATGACGACATTAATTTTTTGTTCACTTTCTGTGCCATCACTGGCCACAAAATTTATTTTTTCTTCTACTAGGGTAATTAGCATTATTTATATAAATATTTTAACTTTGAAAAAAAATATTAAACATTTTAAAACTTAACAAAGAAGCATTTACCTTAGCATACTCTCAAAGGAACACATCTAAGATTAGCAAATGAAAAAACTTTATAAAATTGAACTTTGCTTTGCACAGTTATATTGTTTCAAAATTGATCTGGTTTTACCCACTAATAATGAATCTTTTTAACAAGACGAAAATTTGGCATACATAATAAGAAGAGTAATTTGCATAATATAATAGGTTAATATGATCTTGCAGTTCTAAATTTTAAGGTCTAAATGGGGGGGAGGGGGAGGGGGATGAAACTTTTAATTGACTCATCTTTCCTTTATTTCAAATTGTTCATTAAAGCTGGGCAACTTGGTTTTGGTGAAAGAGATAGTGAAAGTTATCATTTAAGGTGCTACTCTTGATGACGTGGAACTTCAGAAGTAGATCGAAAATAAAAGAATATCATAAGAAGACAAGAATAAAAGAAAGAAGAATCAAGAACTGATTCTTTTTAACTTATGTTAGTATGACCTAATTCTTTTTTATTTATTTATTTATTTAAAATAAGACTCCTAATAGACCTTATATTGTGTTCTATGGTTAACTGATCACGCCCAACTATGCCTCCTAAGAGGTCTAGCGGTCGTTGCAAATATAATCCGGTTAACAAATCCGGAGTCGAATCCCGCAGGGAATTAACCTACTAACTACAACTGCTAGACTCGCACGAATTTAAGTAATCAACTTTCAGAAATATTAAATAACGAATTGGATGTTTACTAACTAAAAACCAAGTAATGAAAATGCAGTAATTGATAACTAACGAAGGACAGGTTGTAGACAAGATTTGGAACAGTCTAAGGTTATGATTTTCTCTATTGTCGGAATCCTCCCCGCTATATTTTTATAAATTTGCCTAAGTATTCTCTACCGATCGTGAGTACTTTGAGTGTCGTAATTCTCTTCCGAGTAACTACAACAATTTACTAGATATATTCTTCCGAACTACGCTAGCTGGCACTAGTTTACTGCTCACTAGGATCACACCAAGGTTTCATTATTCCTAATACAACCTTTAAACCCTCTGTATTAATCCCTCACATACGTTAGGAGTGATGTTGTTCAACAACTACCTAAATATATATTCTCTTCCAAGCAATACACACTAAATAGGCACAGTCAATTAAGAGCTCTTCAATCAACCACAATGTAAACGTAGTTGAACAAATAGAGAAAAAGCTAAGGCAAAACTATATTAAACGCAATAGGAAAATCATTCTCCAATAGGTTCCATCAAAACCCTAGATTAGAAGTTTAGCTACTAATATTCATAGTAACAATTTCTCAAGTATTTTGCATAAACAAATTACAAAGAAAAGATGAAAGAATGTAGAACTCGATGATTCTTTCCGCCAAAAGTTGTTCCACGTACTATTCTTGCCTCTGGTCACAAAACTCCTTCAAAAATGATGTTTAATGACTATCTATATGTGTAGGAAAAGACCTAAACGAAATAGCTCAAGTCCAAACCCAACAAGGAGGCGAAATAGACTTTTAAAATTCGGAAGACCCTCGCTATAGCCCATGCGCCGCGAGCTCTACAGCGTGCTCCACCTCGCCTCAACCTGTGCGTCGCCAGCTCTGTCGCGAGCTTGATATCGCCTTAACCCAGGCGTAGCGCGCTCCAACGCAAGCAAGACAACTTACCTGACCTACTCTATCGCGAGCAATTTGGCGTGCTACGCCTGCTTACTGCTTCGTTTGCACCTTTTCGTCCAAAATATTCGTTTTGCTCGCAATTTCATCTCCATTATACCTACACATAAAATAACTCAAATAAATACAAATATAGTGTAGTTTAGCATTAAAGCACCTAAATATAAAGTACGTAATGTACTACAAATATATAATTATAGCCGTACATCACTACCCCACACTTAAACGTTGCTCGTCCTCGAGCAATCAAACTACACTTTATATAGACACGACCTTTTTTTTAAAAATAATTCTCCTAACTCATCACACCAAGAATCTTTAAAATAGACTAAGCACAAGAGTTTAACATCTTCACCTCAAGATTTGACTCACCAATACCATGCATTATTTACAACTCACTCACTTACTCTAACATAGAGATCAATGACATTACCTTTCCTTCATGAATCAAGTGCCCTCACACAACAAAAGAGATTAGTTTCATACACAATAAAATTTAAGAACAAGTAGGAACTCAAGATAGAAAAAATTCACTCTCTCAGAAATAACATTCATACGCCACAAAAGATGTACCATAGGCTTGCCCGTAGTGTACTACTCTACTAATCGAGCTCATTCAGTCTAGGATCAAGTAGGACTTTAATTGGTTGTAATGTAGGCTGCGGGTCGAGTAGGATACATTTGGATATAAGAGTGACTACACCTCCCTATGAACTTTAATACATATACTTTAACATTCAAGCCCATACTTATGTCAAACCACAACTCCACCTTTATATCAATGTATATTACCCCATACTTATTTAAGCACAATTACATCAAAAGCCATGACCATCAAGGAGTATTCTTCAGAACGATACAACTATGTTTTTTTTCAATTCAAATGGTTTTTATTATTATTTTATTATTTATTTATTTTTAAACAGTGCACATTTCTCCTTATTTCATTGTTCCACTCCAAATTCGAACCACCACCCCACACTTTAACTTTTACATAATTCATAACAATTCAAGTGCTCATGAGAGGCGATAAGATTCAAATAGATGGTTAATTCAAACAACGAGGTAAGGCTTGTAATGTGGTTGCCAAAGAAACAAGATTACAGGCTCAACAAGGTTAACTACGTTACATAACATTTAGGCGGGTAAACTCTCTCTCTCTCTCTCTCTCTATATATATATATATATATATATATATATGGCTCAACAAAGAAATGCCTATATCACTTCCCAGATTGAACAAGACTACTATTTCGCTTTGCAAACACACGGGACAAGTTCTAGACATCAACTGCAATGCACAGAATACACATAAACCTCACACACACATGGCACATAACTCACTCAGGATTGGTTTTATCAAGACACTCTAGTCAAAGCAGTTAAGCAAATTTAAGATTATACGATTTAAGGTACTTATACTAGAGTCAAAAACTGAGCCTAAGCGTTACAACTAGAGTACTCACTATTCTCAAAGCATAACAAAGTCAAGAGATATTGCTTCAATTCAATTCATAGCACAATGGTTCCTACTCCTCAAAAAAATAAAACTAACTACACCAGGTTCAAACAAAATCCTTGGAAAAGAACCACGGTACAAAGAAACACCAAGGGGGAATTACTACACTATCTACAATGAATTTGTTTTTTCTTTAGACTTAAATCTTTTAAGAAAACTGTCTGGGAGATCCATCGTCGGGAAGAGTCCAATTTTTTTCTACTTTTGTTTAATAGATAAGGCGACAAAAAAATAAAAGAATAAGTAATTAGTGTATCTAATATCTACAAGTTACCACCCCACCCTTAATTCATGCAATGTCCTCAGTGCATACACAAACTGCCAACAAACAAAACAAGTAGGGTGGTATGAAAACTCCCTGATCAGGCCTCGTCATCGCCTTCATCCTTGAAGGCTCCATCTGCAGCTGTCCACTCCTCATCTTCTGCTTCCTCCTCCTCCTCCTCCTTATCATCATCCTCCTCCTCAGACTGCTCCGGTTCGGCCTCGAACTGCTCTGGTGTGTTGACATCCTCATCGGCTGGGAGTCTGTAACCATCTCCAAGCCTAACCATCTACTGAGCATGAGCATTTAGCGGGAACCGCTCCTCCAAGATATCTCTCTCTTCAGTAGTGGCCGGCCGTCCCCCAATCCGAAGTTGCAAGTCCATTATCTCATATAAATGGGCCATAAAGCTGTCATCACGAGCATTGTGCTCGGCACCTGTCAGTGAAGACATATCATTCTTCTCCTTAACCCGGACGCTTGTGATGTCCATTAGTCATAGGGGCGGAGGAATGACAATATCGACAGCTTGCTCCTCCTCCACCTCTTCTTGTCTCAAGTACCGAGTCAACATGCTCATAACATTCGATCAATTCTCTTGCTAGTTCTCACTTGGGTCATCTAGTAGCGGATCAAGTGGCCCACATTCACCCTCTGGCCAGTCATTAGGAAATATAACACACAAGTCCTTTAACAGCTAATAAGAGTGCCATGGTTGCATGGTAAGAGCCGTGTATTAATCAATTTCAACCACACTTGAGCTTCTGCCTTCATTTTCTTCTTAGGGAATTTCCTATGGCGATTGGTTTTCTTGCCCCGAACCCAGGCCGCCACAAAATTGACACCACAAAGAGTGTGTCTCAGTTCTCGGTATGTGGGACGGGTGATGAAGTTGTCCACATTCATACCACATATTGCATATAGTCGATGCTGAAAATTTGATCAACCTTCCCCGGATAGGCACCAGCTGCCCAGGATCATTTGGATCAAAATCGGCATAAAATTCCCGAACAAGATTGACATGGATATCTCCAGTGTTTCTAAACACATAACTCAACCCCAGATCATGAATATCTTTCTAGATTGCTTGATACTTGGATTGTAGGCGACGCTTACGAACAGCTGATTCAGAATGTATATGTCTCGGCCGACAACGCTTATACCAATCCTTGACATGTGAGGATATTCTCTTGATTCCAAAATTAGGCTAATCAAGCAAGCAAGTAGGCTATTTTATAATATCGGCATAACTTCAAAAGGTAAGTATCTTGTCTAACCTTGAGTGATGGAATTACCCCTTAAGCATTGAGTTGTATGTGCCATTTGTGAAATATGAAAAGCCATGTACGCGAAGTGACGAGTACGTACTTGGCTTATATGTGCAAATTATACCAGTTAAAATTCTTAGACACCCTTAAATATTGAATTGGAAATTTGTTGGCACTTACTACATCCTTTATTTGTCATGCCTAAATCCTTGTTTGTTGAATTTTTTTATATGACAATTTGGTGTGATTGCCACCTTGATTTTTATATGTGAATCTCGTATTTTTGTTGAGTTGATATTTCCTGGAGATAATTTCATTATGGATTATTCATTTGTAAATAATTTATTAAATAAATTTAAAAGGAGGCATTAATCTATTTCCCAAAAATTTGGATTAAAGAAGGCGTTGTTCCTTTATGAATTACTTTTCAATTCATGTTGTTGAAATTGGTATTGAGTTATAAAGGCCGTAAATCATATTGAGGCAAAGTGTTAAATTATAAAATATTATTCTGTTGAGTTGTTCACTTTCGGATATTTTTGTTATGATTTTGTGCACATTATGGTCGAGCCATAGGCTCCTTATTGTGGAAAATAATGTATTGTTGATTTATGTGGCAAGTTGTAATATTTGAGCACTTGAGGTGCAATTTATGAGATGTTGTAATATTTGAGCATTTGACGTGCAATTTGTAATATGTTGTGATATTTGAGCACTTGAGGTGCAAGTTGTATTATGCTGTGATATTTGGGCACTTGAGGTACGATTTATGAAATATTGTGATATTGATACGCATGCGGTGATATAAGATCAGGGTGTTGAAACGCATGCGGTGAGATAAAGTGGGCTTGATACGCGTGGCTAGTAGGGGAATTACTAGAAGTTATGCGGTGTTATAAGGTGGACCAAAACGCGGGATGCTATTTCGAAAAAAATAATTTTTAAAAACTAAATATGAAGGCTCTCGCAGTGATATAAGGAAATATTGAAATTTATTTATGATTTGGGACTATGAGGCGGTACCTCGGGAGTGCCCTTTATTGATATTTCTCTATGGCTGCACTTGCCTTTGGTTATTTCGTTTTTCCGTGATATGAAAATTTTTGTGTTCTTCCGTGATGTATTATTTGATTTTATTATGTGTTTTGTATTCCTTGTTATATTGTGTTGCCTTTGGCTCTTTGTACAAGATTCTGAGGATTTGTGTTTCTAGTTTTTAATGGTTTTCGAGGTTTGAGTTGTTTTAAATAAAAGAAATTGCTATTATGTTTTAAATTTAATAAATTTGACATCCAAATCAGTAGCTATCTGATGCTTCATTTTAATTGAAATGTCATTTTTTTCACCAAAATGAGTTCAAAAATAAACTCATTTCATTGTTGATTTCTTACTTAGTTTAAAAATTATAAACTTATTTTATTGTAAATAAATTGATCCTGTGGATCTTATATACATTAATATTTTGGTACGTGAGTGTAACGATCCGACCGGTCATTTTGAGAGTTATAGCCCTGATCCCCTATTAATTACTTCTCCCATATCTATTTATGTTATTGTGACTTGCCGGGAGGTTTCGTTTTGATTTTTGGAGTATTTTGGGACACTTAGTCCCTAAATGGAGGTTTAAGCCTTAGGATATGGACCGTGGTCGGAACTGTGTGAAGACGACTCCAGAATAGAGTTCCGTCGATTTTGTTAGCTCCGTTGGATAATTTTGGACTTAGGGGCATGTCTGGATGGTGTTTTGGAGGTCTGTAGCTAATTTAGGCTTGAAATGGCGAGAGTCAAATTTTTGGAGATTTTGACCGGTAGTGGACTTTTTGATATCGGGGTCGGATTCCGATTCTGGAAGTTGGAGTACGTCCGTAGGGTTGAATATGACCTGTATGCAAATTTTTGGGTGAATAGGACGTGGTTTAGTTGATTTCGGCATCAGTTGTCGCATTTGAATCTGCGGGGAATGACTGCAGAAGCAAACAGTGCTCCGCAGGCGCGCACACGCAGGTGCGGCCCCCTTGCCGTAGATGCGATCCCAGCCCCCTTTAGTGATTTTCGTACTTGCGATGGATTTTCCGCAGGTGCGGTTGAAGGCTCTCAAAAGCGAGTTTACTGGGCAGAAAAGAGGAATTCGAAGGTTGATTACCCATTTCGATTTTGGGAGTTTGAGAGCTCGGTGTGAGGCGATTTTTCGAGATTTCTTCAAGGAGATTATTGGGATTTGGGTCATTCGGAGTCGAATATTCATGGAAAAGGCATTGTTACCGATTGATTGAGCTTGGTTCGAGGTAAGTGGCTTGCCTAACCTTGTGTGGGGGAGATCCCCTTAGGATTTGGTACTGTTGTGATATGTGAGCGCCGTGTATGTGAGGTGACGAGTACGTACACAGGCTATTTGTTGAAAAATCCAATTTATTTTCTTGAGTAGCGATTTGTTTCCTTTAATTTGAGTTATACTGTTTAAATAAGTATTAGTCTATTTTTCATTCTTAATTGAGTTATCCCAATATGCGTAGTTATCCTGTTTAGTCTAATATCGCATGTCTACGTGCTTTAACTACTTATTTGAACTCTGTGAAGCATGCCTAGTTGATTTCCTATTTTTCCTTGTTCTTTATCAGCCTTAACTATAAAATTCTTGTTGTTAACTATGGTATTTATCAGTTGAGCTGTGTGTTTACTTTTGAGACTACGAGGCGGTTCCTCGGGAGTTCTCCCTGCACATTTACTTTTGAGACTACGAGGCGATTCCTCGGGAGTTCTCCCTGTATATTTTCTTTTGAGACTACGAGGCGGTTCCTCGGGAGTTCTCCCTGTACATTTACTTTTGAAACTACGAGGCGGTTCCTCGAGAGTTCTCCCTGTATATTTATTTTGGGACTACGAGACGGTATCTCGGGAGATCCCCTACTGTTTACCCCTGTGTGTTCTACGTTGCTACTTTGCTATGTTCTCTTTGTTTAAATTCTAGTCTCTTATTATATTGTACATTCTCCTGCTTTATTTATTATATACCAGTGGGCATGATCTGATCTCATCACTACTCGACCGAGATTAGGCTTGGCACTTACTGGGTACCGTTGTGATATACTCATGCTACTCTTCTGTACATGTTTTTGTGTGCAGATCCAGGTACTACTTATCAGCCCCGCTATTAGGTGAGATTGCTTGCTGCTGTACGGAGACTTCAAGGTACATCTGTCGCATCCGCAGACCTCGGAGTCCCCTTTCTATGCTTTCATATGACATTTATCTTCCGTACTTCTTTTGTTAGACTTTGGTGTATAGAGATACTAGTTTCCTTATGTAGCTTGTGACTTACGATGTTCCGAATTTTGGGAAGAAGGTGTATTATAGAGTATTGGTTATTGTACATGCCGAGCAACATTGTTACTAGTTATTCAGTTATCCACTGTTGTTAGTTGTCAAGTTTTACTTTCCTTTTTGTTATATTTTCGCAATTTGTTAGGCTTACCTAGTCGTAGAGACTAGGTGCCGTCACGACGTTATACGGAGGGACTTTGGGTCGTGACAAGTTGGTATCAGAGCTCTTGGTTCATAGGTGTCGTGAGTCACAAGCCGGTTTATTAGAGTCTCGCGGATCGGTACAGAGACGTCTGTACTTTTCTTTGGGAGGCTATGGAACTATTAGGAAAAAATATACTTCTTTGATTCCTTGTCGTGCGAAATTTGTTGACATTAAAATTCTAAACTTCTGTATTCTATTCTCTCTTAGATGGTGAGGACATGTACAGGCGGATCTGATGACCAGGCACTCGCGCCCACTGCTAGAGTCGCGAGAGGCCAGGGCTGGGGTAAAAGCCGGGGACATTGAAGCGGTGCAGCCATAGCACCCGCACGAGCTGCTACAGAGGAGCCCCCAGTAGCTCCAGCTGGAGGGCAGACACCTGAGATACCTGTTGCTGCACCAGCCCTGCAGGAAACTCTAGCCCAGTTTCTGAGCATGTTCAGCACCTTAGCTTAGGCTGGATTGATTTCACTTGCTCCTGCCACATCTCAGGCCGGAGGAGGGGCACAGACTCCCGTAACCCGCACTCCTGAGCAGAGGGTCCAGGTTGACCACGCCCTAAAGTTCATCCCTATGCAGCCGGTAGCTCCGGTTCAGCACGAGACTAGGACCGCCGCTTTTGAGGCGGAGCAGCTCAGACTTGAGAGGTACAAGAAGTACCACCCACCTACCTTCAGTGGATTAGCTACTGATGATGCTCAAGGTTTTTTGGAATAGTGTCATCGTATTCTCCGTACTATGGGCGTAGCTGAGACGAGTGGGGTTTCTTTTACTACCTTCCAGCTTAGAGGAGCAGCATATCAGTGGTGGCGTGCTTATGAGTTGAGTAGTCCGGATGAGACAGCTTCACTTACATGGACTCAGTTCTCGGACATGTGTTTGAGAGAGTATGTCCCTCAGAGCCTCAGGGACTCATGGCGCGCGGAGTTTGAGCAGTTGCGCGAGGGTGCTATGACTGTGTCAGAGTATGCAGTCCGCTTCAGTGATTTGGTCCAACATGCACCCGCCTTGGTTGCCACAGTTCGAGAGAGGGTTCGTCGGTTTATTGAGGGAATCCACCCCAGTATCAGGATTAGTATGGTCGGGGAACTGGAGATGGATATTTCTTACCAACAGGTTGTGAGTATTGCTAGGAGATTGGAGGGCATGCTCGCTCGGGATAGAGAGGAGAGAGAGGCCAAGAGGTCTCGAGAGACTGGTTCTTATTCTGGTGTTCATGCCCCAGCAGCTTGCCATGGTAGGGGTTATGGGAGTCGCCCCGTTCATTCAGCTCTTCCAGCCGCCAGTGGTATTCCTGTCCCTTCTAGGTCCATGAGCCTTATTATGCACCACCAGTATCTAGTGTGCCTCCTGCTCGGGGTGCTTTTAGCGGCCAGTCCAGTAGACCTGGCCAGAGCCAGTCACAGCAGTCACGCTCTCTGATAGCTTGTTTTGAGTGTGACGACACTCACCATATGGTGATGAATTGCCCCGGATTTATGAGGAGTGCACCTTCACAGACTTCTCAGCCACCACGTGCTCCACCGGGTCCTCGGGCTATGATTCCAGCACCAGTTACCGCCCCACCTCCTCAGCCAGCTTGAGGTGGAGGTCGGGGAGGTCGAGGTTGCTCTAGAGGGGGAGGCCAGGCTAGATATTATGCTCTTCCGGCTCATACAGAGGTAGTTGCTTCTGATTCTGTCATTACAGGTATTGTTCCGGTCTGTCATAGAGATGCGTCGGTATTATTTGACCCAGGCTCTACATATTCCTATGTGTCCTCTTATTTTGCCCTGTATTTGGGCGCATCTCGGGATTCTTTGAGTTCCCTTGTTTATGTGTCTATTCCCGTGGGAGATTCTCTTATTGTGGACCACGTGTATCAGTCGTGTTTGATTGCTCTTAGTGGTTTTGAGACCATAGCCGATTTATTATTACACAGCATGGTAGACTTTGATGTTATCTTGAGCATGGACTGGTTGTCGCCCCATTATGCTATTCTTGATTGTCACGCTAAGACCGTGATACTGGCTATGCCAGGTTTACCGTGATTTGAGTGAAGAGTTACCTTAGAGTATACTCCCAGCAGAGTTATTTCATTTCTTAAAGCTCAACGAATGGTTAAGAAGGGGTGTGACACGTATCTAGCTTATGTGAGAGATGTCAGTATTGATACCCCTACAGTTGAGTCAGTCCCAGTAGTGAGGGACTTTCTAGATGTATTTCCAGCTGATCTTCCGGGCATGCCGCCCGACAGAGATATTGATTTTGGCATTGATTCTTTGCCAGGCACTCAGCCCATCTCGATTTCTCCGTATCATATAGCTCCGCCTAAGTTGAAGGAGTTGAAGGAACAATTACAAGAATTGCATGATAAAGGCTTCATTCGGCCTAGTGTGTCACCTTGGGGTGCTCCTGTCTTATTTGTGAAGAAGAAGGATGGTTCTATGCGGATGTGTATTGATTACCGCCAGTTGAATAAAGTTACAGTGAAGAACATGTATCCATTACCTCGTATTGATGATTTATTTGATCAGTTATAGGGTGCAAGGGCGTTTTTCAAGATTGACTTACGTTCAAGCTATCATCATCTGAAGATTCAGGAGCCAGATATCCCGAAGACTGCTTTCAGGACTCGGTATGGTCACTACGAGTTCCTTGTGATGTCATTTGGGCTGACCAATGCCCCAGCAGCTTTTATGCACTTGATGCAAAGTGTGTTCCGGCCCTATCTTGACTCATTCGTCGTTGTGTTTATTGACGACATGCTGGTGTACTCCCAGACTCGGGAGGATCATGAGCAACACCTGATGACTGTGCTTCAGACCCTGAGAGAAAAGAGGTTATATGCAAAATTTTCAAAGTGTGAGTTCTGGCTAGACTCAGTGGAATTCTTGGGTCATGTAGTGTCGAGTAATGGGATCTAGGTGGATCCGAATAAGGTGGAAGCAGTGTAGAGTTGGCCTAGACCGTCATCAGCTACGGAGATCCGGAGTTTTCTTAGTTTGGCGGGGTATTACTGTCATGACCCAAAATCACACCACATGAGTCGTGATGGCACCTAGCCTCTAAGACTAGGTAAGCCGATTTTCATTACATTTTTGAAGCCATTTTTTTTTAAACTAACAACGGAAATAATTATAATATACAACCTCTCAAGACTAGTAGTACTGAGTCACGAACTCTAACTGAATACATAGAATGATCACGAGGACCGAATATACAATACTGTTTGTTTACAAGTAAACAGTACAATGAAATGAAAAGACTCCAATGGACTGCGACGACCAAGCAGCTCTACCTTGAATCCTTACGATCCCACTTTAACTTTGCTCAAGTCCGTTATCCTCAACACCTGGCTCTGCACACAAATGTGCAGAAGTGTAGTATGAGTACGCCATGATCGGTACCCGGTAAGTATCAAGACTAACCTCAATGGAGTAGAGACGAGGTACAGTCAAGACACTCACTAATCTAATAACATGTGCAATATAATATACAAAATAAAAGGAAACAAATAACAATAGGGCAACATGAAACAACCAGTGATATGCGCATCAGACAACAAGAATACCATTAATATCGCTCAACAATTAATAAGTACAATTACACCCAATTAAATCAAGTCCTTCAAATAAATGTCTTTCACATATAATTCTTCCAACTAATTCTCTTTCAAATATAATTTTCTCAAATAATTATTTCTCAAATATAATTCTTTCAATAAATCTTTTCAAATATAATTTCCTTAAATAAATATCTTTCCAATACAATTCTTTCCTATAATACTTTCTAAGTAAAAATCCTTCCAATTAAATATTTTGAATATAATTCTTTCAAATAAAAAGTCACCATGTGACACCTTATTTCATAATCATAAAAATACGGGTCTCAGCCCATTTTTATATTTTTCGTAAACACCTGTCTCAGCCCATTTTTATATTTTCACGGCATCTCGTGCCCATAATTAAATCATCATATTTTTCCGGCACCTCGTGCCCTCATTTCATGTCACAACTGCACGGACAATTCACGTGTCAAATATTCTCATTATTTACTCACAGCATCTCGTGCCCACATTTCATTTTATAATCCGCCTGCAATAGCCACAGGCTCTCAATTTCAACATAAATCAGATTGTTATCAATTTACCAACAACAAGACAAGTTTCACAAGGTATAAAAATAAACACAAGAAAATCATAACATCACATGAAAATTATCGACACCACAACCCCACATCATCATATATCGTCCCTGACAATAGCTACCCTTATCGCTCCTATTGCCACCCTTATCACTCCTATAGCCACCCTTATCGCTCTGCCCAGACAATATCAATAGCCACCCTTATCGCTCTTATAGCCACCCTTATCGCTTCGCCCAGATAATATTCCAACAAAAACAACAACAGTGAAATGCTACCCTTATACCCACATAATATCAACGGTGAAATGCTACCATTATCTCCCCAAAATAATAACTCACACAACACAATAATTTACACGAAAAATTAACACGGTAATATAATAAAATCAATTCATATCACAATTTGTCCAATGGCCACAACCAAATTCCAAAGATATAATAAATCAATTAATTTCACAACAAATAGCCCAAGGCTCCACACAATGTATATAACATCCAAAAATAATCAATAGAGATAGAAAAATAATCAACATGGGGTACACCTTCATTAATCCAAATTTAGATAATTATATTAACACCTCTTCTTAAGTTCATTTAATTGATTATTTGCAGAGAAAAAATCCATAATGAAATTAAATCCCACGAATATCAAACTCACGGAATTCACATAAATATACAGGTAACATGCACATTAAATCGTCATATAAAAATAAATTCAATAAATGCGAATTGAAGCATGGCAAACAGATGACTAAATAAATGCCATGAATTATCCAATTTACTACACAATATGCCCAATACTCTAACTCAATAAAATTTGCACATATAAGCCCGAGTACGTACTCGTCACCTCGCGTACACGGCTTTTCACATTTCACAATTGGCACATAAGACACGATGCCTAAGGGGTAATTCCCCCACTCGAGGTTAGACAAGATACTTACCTTTTTGAAGTTATGCCGATATTCCAAAATCGCCTTCTTGCTTGAATTGACCTCCGGACAGCTCAAATCTATCCAAATTAATTGTACAACTTCATGAAAATTCATCCAAAATAATTTCGGATAATAATACGTAAACTTAAAATTTTATTCCAAAAAGTCAACGCGGGACTCGCCTCTCGGAACCCGACATAATTTTCATGAAATTCGAACACCCATTCCGATACGAGTTCAACCATACCAATTTTATCGAATTCCAATAACAAACCGACCTCCAAATCTTAAATTTAAACCAAGAGAGTTTTCTAAATTTTTCAACCTAATTCACTAATTTAGTGATAAAAACAACAATAGATTCATGTAATTTAACCAAAATCAAGTTAGGAATTCTTACCCCCAGTGTTTTCCTTGAAAAACTCTAGAAACATCGCTTCACCCGAGCTTCCTTGGTCCAAAAATGGAAGAATGACACGAATTTGGACTTTATTCTGCTGCCCAGGGTTTGTTCTTCGCGTTCGCGAGACTCCCCTCGCGTTCGCGATGAACAAATTCTTCAAAAGTCATTTTCAAACGCTTCTCAGATAGCCTCTACTATAATGGTCATAACCTTTTGTACAAAATTCCACATGATGAATGGTTTAACTTTCTGAAAACTAGACTCCAAGAGCTATAACTTTCATTTGTTGCTCATCTCCCAATTCCTTATAGATTACGAGATATAAGCTTCCAAAATCAGCCCTGTGCAACAGAGATTTCCAAACTCTTCCCGGATAACCTATAGTGTATCCACCATAAATGTTTTGTACACAACTCCAAATGACAAATGGTTTATCTTTATGAAAACTAGACACAAAGGACTATAACTTTTATTTTTGGATTATCTCCAAATTCCTTATAGATTGCGAGATATGAGCCTCTAAAGTCAGACGACAAACAATAAAAGTTCCTTATTCGCGAACGCGAGAACCTCTTCGTGAACGCGAAGAACAAAGTCCCAACAGAAAAATCCTTCTTCGCGAATTCCAGAGGCTCTTCGCGAACGCGAAGAACAATACCAGAACTAGCAACCAGCAGCATCAAAACACCCAAACTTGGTCCGGAACCACCCCGAATCAAACCCGAGGCCCCCGGGACCCCGTCCAATCATACCAACTTGTCCCATAACATAACACGGACCTGATCGAAGCCTCAAATCACATTAAACAACATCGAAATCATGAATCGCACCCTAATTCAATCTTAGTGAACTTTGAAACTTCAACTTCTACCATCAATGCCGAAACCTATCAAATCAAGTTCGATTGACCTCAAATTTTGCACACAAGTCACATTCGACATTACAGACCTACTCCAACTTCCGAAATCGGATTCCGACCACGATATCAAAAAGTCAACCCCCCCGGTCAAACTTTCCAAAATTTTGAGTTTCGCCATTTCAAGCTTAATTTCACTACGGACCTCTAAATAATTTTTCGAACACGCTTCTAAGTACAAAATCATCATACGGAGCTAACAGAACCGACGGAACTCCATTCCGGAGTCGTCTTCACACATTTTCGACTACGGTCAAAATCCTAAGACTTAAGCTTACTTTTTAGGGACCAAGTGTCCTAAATCACTCTGAATCATCTGGTAACTGAATTCGACCACGCACGCAAGTTAATACACATAATACGAAGCTGCTTCAGGCCTTATTCCGCCAAACGGGACTTAAATTCTTGAAACGACAAGTCGGGTCGTTATATTCTCCACTCTTAAACAACCGTTCGTCCTCAAACGTGCTAAGAATCTTTCTGAGGACTTTAAATTACTGAGTATATTCTTGCACACATACTTGTGGGTGATTCTACATTCCCACAATTTAACACGGGTCCGATAACACCATCTCAATTGAGATTATTTCTTTTCTCCATTCTTATAAGCTTTAGAGCAAAATCCCTAACCCTCCAATCATTTCCAAAATGTCTGATTTTTACTTCGACACACGGTATTAGTCTCAACTGGCTATAGCAACTCGTGCCTATGCACACATCAACTATCTTGATAGTGTTAAAGTACTTCAAAAATTTTCTGGAATGTTTCATTCTTCCCCGCTTAGGATCATTCGCCCTCAAACACATAACATAATTTTGTCTCTTCTTTGCACATCTCAATCCTCCAAACTCCCAAATATTTTCGAAATTTCGGCAGAGTCTCCCTGCAAATGGGTCTAACCACCTGCCAGAGTAACACCAAACAACTCCTAACAACACATACACAACCCAACAAAGCACCACAATGTATATATCAATAACACTAATCTTCGCATTACAAGCATTGCATTATCATAATGATATCCGGACATGAAACACATCATATGTACACTCGTCACCACATATCTGGTCTTAAAAGTTATTCATAATTAATTTCAGCATCATCAATTAACCTCATATTAACCACCACCTCGTTTTAAATTTTCACAATACTGACAACAGAATGTGAGGCATGAAGACCTCATGATTACTTACTCGGATTAATGAGTTACATTTAACGCCACTTGGGCACTCACCTCATAGGCTAAAACTCAATATTTACAGCACGAAAATGGTCGAATATGAATAGAAAAATATACAAAAATTATCAAATAAGCCTAACAGGCATGACTCCCTATTAATATTATTGTACAAATTAATTTCACAAAGGGATAATTTTAAACTCATAAATATTTCACCACAAGGACCTCGTTCTTATATAACTTCCATCGTGACTTGTAGCCATATTTAAATATTTCACATCATATATAAACTGCGAGGATCTCGTCCTCAACTCCGAATCACAAGTATTTTACACATTGTGCCAACTGAAATTTCAATTTTTTCCTTTCTTTCTTCTTTTCAATATATTTCATAAATAGTTTTCACAACACATAATGAACCCTCATACCGATGGGGTGTATAATTCCTAAAAATTAGAATCAATTATTTTGAAACACATTAAACCCATTGTAATGAATAATAAAAATTACTTTTGGACTTATAGCCCTCAATGGTGTACAAAAATAAATGATAGACACGGGCTCACACCTTCAAATGCCCCGGCCTCTTGCAGCCCTAGCAGTATGTACGGATGCCTGCTCGGCTAACCCGGTAGCATGTATCCTCACCATCTGTGAGAGAATAGAGATACAAAGGCTCAAATTCTACAATCAACAAATCCGCACGACATGAATGAAAGAAGTGGAAATTTCCTAACAATTCTATAACCTCTCGAAGATAAGTACAGACGTCTTCGTACCAATCCACAAAACTCTACTAAACTCATTCATGACTCGTAGAACCTATGAACCTAGAGCTCCAGTTGGGGGACAGGTACCAGAAGCACCTATTGTTACCCCCGGACTTCAGGAGACTTTAGCACAATTCCTGAGTATGTTTGGTACATTAACTTAGGCGGGATTGATCTCTGTTACACCAAACATTCCGTAGATTAGGGGAGTAGCTCAGACTCCTATCACAACTCCAGAGTAGCAGGTTTACGTTGGTCAGGTTCCGAGTGTAGTACGGTACAACCTGTTATTTCAGTTTGACCTGAGGTCAGGCCCAAGGCATCAGAAGAAGAACAAAGAGACTTGAAAGGTTTAAGAGGTATAGTCCACCTACTTTCAGTGGCACTGCTACAGAGGATGCCCACGAATTTCTAGAAAATTGTCATTGTATTCTCCGCACCATGGGTATTGTGGAGGTGAGCGGAGTTGCCTTTACTACATTGCAACTGTCATGCGTAGCGTATCGATGGTGGAAAGTCTATGAAGAAGGTAGACCAGCCGATGCCACACCACCAACTTGGGCTCAATTTTTGGAAATATTCTTGAAAGAGTCTGTTCGCCAGACTCTCAGAGATACGTTGCACACAGAGTTTGAACGGTTGCGTCAGGGCACTACGACAGTGTCAGAATATGCTATCAGGTTCAGTGAGTTTGCCTGTCATGCACCTATCTTGGTTCCTACAATCAGAGAGCGGGTCCGCAGATTCATTGAGGGGCTCAAATATGATATTAAAATATGCATGGTTCGAGAATTGCAAACTGATACTCTATTTCAACAAGTAGTAGAGATTGCAAGGAAGATTGAGGGTGTTTTAAGCGAGGAAAGGGAGTCTAAGGAGGCCAAAAGGTCTCAAGGATCTGGAGGATTCAGTGGGTTTTACTCTTCAGCTAGAACCCATTATAGCGGAGGCTCGAGCAGTCGGTCAACTCAGTCCGCACATCAGATTACTCGGAGTGCTCCAGTTTATAGTGCACCACCGACACAAGATTCTTACAGTGGTTATTACATTTATATGACATAGACTCAGTACTACCAGTCTTGGAAGGTTGTATATTGTGATTATTTTCATTGTTAGTTTTAAAAAAAATGGCTTCAAAAATGTAATGGAAATCGGCTTACCTAGTCTTAGAGACTAGGTGCCATTACGACTCCTATGGTGGGATTTTGGGTCGTGATAATTATTGTCATTTTATAGAGGGATTCTCATCTATTGCAGCATCTATGACCAGGCTGACCCAGAAGGGTGCTCCGTTCAGGTGGACAGAGGAGTGTGAGGAGAGCTTTCAAAAGCTCAAGATAGCTTTGACTACATCCCCAATATTGGTATTGCCTACAGGTTTGGGGTCTTATGCTGTATATTGTGATGCATCGTGGATTGGTCTCGGTGCGGTATTGATGCAGGGTAGTAGGGTGATTTCCTATGCGTCCAGACAGCTGAAGGTGTATGAGAAGAACTATCATGTCCACGACCTTGAGTTAGCGGCTATTGTTCATGCCCTGAAGATTTGGCGGCACTATAGCAGCAATTGTTCCATCTGTTCAAGCAAAAGGACCTTAACTTGCGATAGCGGGGGTGGTTGGAGCTACTTAAGGATTATGATATCACCATTTTGTACCACCCGGGAAAGTCCAATGTGGTGGCCGATGCTTTGAGTCACCGGACGGAGAGTTTGGGGAGTTTATCATATCTTCCAGCAGCAGAGAGACCCTTAGCATTGGATGTTCAGGCCTTAGCCAGCCAGTTTATGAGATTGGATATTTCTGAGCCTAGTCGAGTATTGGCTTGTGTGGTCTCTTGGTCTTCTCTTTATGATCGTATCAGGGAGCGTCAGTATGATGACCCCCACCTGCTTGTCCTTAAGGACACGGTTCAACACGGTGATGCTAAGGAGGTCACTATTGGGGATGATGGCGTATTGAGGATGCAGAGCAGGCTATGTGTGCCTAATGTAGATGGTTTGCGTGAGTTGATTCTTCATGAGGCTCATAGCTCGCGATACTCTATTCATCCGAGTGCCACGAAGATGTATCAGGACTTGAGGCAGCATTACTGATGGAGGAGGATGAAGAAGAACATAGTGGAGTATGTGGCTCGGTGCCTAAATTGCCAGCAGGTGAAGTATGAGCTTCAGCGACCGGGTGGGTTACTTCAGAAGTTAGATATTTCAAAGTGGAAATGGGAGCGGATCACTATAGATTTCGTTGTTGGACTCCCACGGACTCAGCGGAGGTTTGACGCAGTTTGGGTGATTGTGGATAGGCTGACCAAGTTAACTCATTTCATTCCTGTGATGACTACATATTCTTTCGAGCAGCTGGCTCGAATCTACATCCGTGAGATCATCAGGCTTCATAGCGTACCGGTATCTATTATCTCTAACCGGGGTACGCAGTTTACATCACGGTTCTAGAGAGCCGTATAGCATGAGTTGGGTACTGGAGTGGAGCTGAGCACAGCATTTCACCCTCAGACGGACGGACAGTCCGAGCGCACTATTTAGATATTAGAGGATATGCTCTGTGCATGTGTGATGGAGTTTGGAGGGTCATGGGATCAGTTCTTGCCACTTACGGAATTTACCTACAACAACAGTTATCAGTTGAGCATCCAGATGGAACCGTATGAGGCTCTGTATGGTAGGCGGTGTCGGTCCCCAGTGGGTTGGTTCGAGGCTGGCGAGGCCAGATTATTAGGTACAGACTTGGTCCAGGATGCCCTGGATAAGGTGAAGGTGATTCAGGATCGACTTCACACAGCCCAGTCCAAACAGAAGAGTTATGCGGATCAGAAGGTTTGCGATGTAGCATTCATGGTTGGAGAGCGGGTCTTGCTTCGGGTATCGCCTATGAAGGGCGTTATGAGGTCCGGAAAGAAGGGAAAGCTGAGCCCAAGGTACATTGGTCCTTTTGAGGTGCTGCGGCATGTTGGGGAGGTTGCTTATGAGGTTGCCTTACCTCCCAGCCTAGCAGGAGTTCATTCAATATTCCACGTTTCTATGCTCCAGAAGTATCACGGTGATCCGGCTCATGTATTGGATTTCAGCTCAGTCCAGTAGGACAAGGACCTATCTTATGTTGAGAAGCCAGTGGTTATTTTGGACAGGCAGGTCAGAAAGCTAAGGTCAAAGAACATTGCTTCAGTAAAGGTTCAGTGGAGGGTTCAGCCGGTCGAGGAGGCGACTTAGGAGACCGAGCATGGTATGTGCAGCCGTTATCCTCACCTTTTTACCACTTCAGGTATGTCTTTATACTCGTTCGAGGATGAACGATAATTTTAAAAGGGGAAGGATGTAACGACCCGATCGGTTGTTTTGAGAGTTATAGTCTCGATCCCCTATTAACTGCTTCTCCCATATCTATTTCTGCTATTGTGACTTACCGGGAGGTTTCGTTTTGGTTTTTGGAGTGTTTTGGGACACTTAGTCCCTAAATGGAAGTTTAAGCCTTAGGATATGGACCGTAGTTAGAACTGTGTGAAGAAGACTCCGGAATGGAGTTCCATCAGTTCCGTTAGCTCCATTGTGTGATTTTGGATTTAGGGGCGTGTCCGGATGGTGTTTTAGAGGTCTGTAGCCGATTTAGGCTTGAAATGGCGAAAGTCAAATTTTTGGAGATTTTGACCGGTAGTGGACTTTTTGATATCGGGGTTGGATTCCAATTTCGGAAGTTGGAGTAGGTCCGTAAGGTTAAATATGACCTGTGTGTAAAATTTGGGGTCAATCGGACGTGGTTTGGTTGGTTATGGCATCGGTTGTCGGACTTGGAAGTTTCAAGTTCTTTAAGTTTAAATCGGAGGATGATTCGTGATTTTAGTGTTGTTTGATGTGGTTTGAGGGCTCGACTATGTTTATATGGTATTTTAGGATTGGTTGATATGTTTGGTTGAGGTCCCGGGGGCCTCGGGTGAGTTTCAGGGGCTTAATGGATCAAAAGTTGGATTGGTGTTATTGCTGAAGTCTTTAGGAATCTCGTGTTTTCGCACCTACGGTGGGGAGACCGCAGGTGCGGGATTGCACGTGCGGTGCACAAAGCGCAGAAGCGGAGATTGGAGGCGTGGCGAGGGATCGCAGGTGCGAGGAAATTTCCGCAGAAGCGGACAGTGCTTCGCAGGCGTGCACATGCAGGTGCGCCCCCCTTGCCGCAGATGCGGTCCCAGCCCCCTTTAGTGATTTTCGCACTTACAATGGATTTCCCGCAGGTGCGGTTCAAGGCTCGCAGAAGCGAGTTTACTGGGAAGAAAAGAGGAATTCGAGGGTTGATTACCCATTTCGATTTTGGGAGTTTGAGAGCTCGGTGTGAGGCAATTTGTTCGAGATTTCTTCAAGGAGATTGTTGGGATTTGGCCATTCGGAGTCGGATATTCGTGGAAAAGGCATTGTTACCGATTGATTGAGCTTGGTTAGGGGTAAGTGGATTACCTAACCTTGTGGGGGGG
>AWOL01S0036381.1:10027-47709 GCA_000715115.1 Nicotiana otophora | reverse complement strand
AAGAGACAGATATATATATATATATATACATGCCCCGTGCCTTTCAAATCCATCAGCAGAATCAATAGTTGGAAGAGCAATTGTGGAGTTTCTAACTTGTAATTAAAATGTGTTTCTTCGTTTTAGTATCTTGGGAAACTTTTTAGTTTCATACTTGAAAATATGAAACGTATACTTACCTCTTTACTTTAAACTTTTACCGTTTAAACTGTAAAGATCATAAAACGGTGAATGCATGGGAAAATCAAACAACTCAAAATTTAGCAAAATGATTGTGAAATAGCCACACAAAAAAAGTGAGAAAAAAATAAATATGAAAATATATAAATATGTATTTTTCATTTTGTAAACGTATCTGGTAAATCAGCTTTGAATCAAACTGTATTTCTAAGCAAAGCATTGCATTTAGGAACCACAAAATCTCAAAACTCGATTTATTAAGAGAAAGAGAAGGATAATAAAAAATATGAGAATTGCAAAAGTTAGCGGTAAAAGAAAGTTATACATGTATGAGACGTTCAAGAAATTATTTTGTAATTATGTGGAGAATTTAATTAGGTGTAAAGTTCACAAACAAACTTTTGTAGCTACCTCTTTGTTTATAAATATTGAAGGTATTATTTATTATTTTAAGGGTATAAAATTCTATTAAGATTATAGATAAAGAACAAAACTACTCCTATAAGCATATTTAAGGGACTATCTAAGTCTTTCGTCATCAAAGTTCTATATTTATCCCTAATTTTAATGGCTGCACATGTAGCGTCATCTAAGAGAAAAACCCCAACCCCACGTTAAGAGCCCGTTTGGACATAAGAAAGTTTTTCTTTTTTCAAATTATTTTTTGAAAACAATGTTTGGTTATTAAAATCTTACATTTTTTTCAATCTCACTTGAAAATACATTTTCAAATTTGAAAAATTGGCGAGAACAAGTTTTTCAATTGAAAACGGGAAGGTTGCTAGTGTTTAGTTGCAAAATATGTTGAAAAAAAGACATTCAAATATGTTGCAAAAATTATAACCAAACACAACTTCACCTTCAATTTAAATTTTAGTGAAACTCCAAATTTAAAAAAAAAAATGGAATTCATGTCCAAACACCTACTAAAAAAACACCTACCTAAATCTGTTGCCATAACCCGTAATTAAATTAAAGTACAAAATTTTAGCAACCAAAACCTTTTCATTTTCCTGTTTTTGCCCCCTAATCTTTCCAAATTTACATACAAAACCCAACCCCAACCACCACATTGACTCTCTAGTTTCTCTACTCTACAGTCTTCTCAAATGTCAATTCCACCTCCTCCACTCTCAACTCTCAAGTCTGAAAATGGCACACGTTTTATCATTAATTGGATGCCCATTTTTTGTACGTCTGATTATTTTAAAAAAAGATAGTCCTATTATTTGTTGTTGCCTGGAAGTAACTTGAGACTTAAGATAGAAAATCATGTTAGATCATAGATGGTTTAGGCATTTCACCTTCTTAAGCTTCGGTTCCCAACTGGTGCACTATTGATAAATGAAATTTAAAATTATACATTAAAAAGAACTTATATTTGCTTTTAAAACAAATACAATAATTTATACTATAGTAATTGTTTTAGAACCAAACAAAAAGCAAGCCCCACTCACTGCCAAACCTTGTTGACTTTCCAATATTATAGTACTATTCGTTCTTAAAACTATAAAAAAGAGCAAGTCTTAGTAGAAGACAGGTCATCGCGAATCTCAATAATTAAATTACAGTAAAGATAAAGAATACTTTTCTTTTTGTCAAATAGCGAATAAAGTATAGTCAAACTTGAAAATTGTAAACCTTCTCGATGGTCGTATTAAATAAAATAAAAGTAGTCAAAATTTTAACAACCCCAAAGTCCTTTTTTCCCATTTCTGCCCCTCCATCTCCCCAAATTTACATACAAAACTCAACCCCACAACATAGTATCTCTATTTTCTACTCTTTAGTCTTCTCCAAATGTTAATTCAACCCCTTCCACTACCTAGAAATTACAAAAGAACCCCTAAATCCCTAATCCCAAACTTTTTATTCTTTTCTCTGTTCCGTTGAATCGAACGCCATCATTCTCTCGCCGGAACTACCAGCTCCGGCGTCGGCGATCGTGCCTTGAATTACATGACGATGCTCTCCGTCGTAAGTCACAATAACCATTTTTGGATCATCGGTTGCCCTCTCGACATGCTTTCTTGCCGGACATCCTCTTACGCTGCTACATCTATAATATCCCCTGAAAATTTAAAAACCAAAAATTAATCTCAGTACCAAATTCCAAAAATGTTGAAAACAAAAGTACTCCTTAAATTTCTAAAACAGACGGGAATAATTGATGGTGCATGGTAATTACCGCGGGTATGGTGAGCCTTTGATTGGCTTTTGACCGTATTTTCTCCACGAGTAGTCGTCTGCTGGAATATCGGCGATTTTTGAACTGACCGCCGGCACTCTAATCACTTTCTTTACACGATATTTTCTGTTTATAATTATTAAAAACATTGATCAGTAAATGAAAGAAATTGCTAGTCCTACTAGTAAATGCTAGTGTACGCTATTGCGTATACTGCGTACGTTAACATACTCCACAAGTTACGTCAAAAAATACGGAAGCTAGTGCCAGGCACACCTTTCGAAACGTCAGCGTCACGACTGATTTTTTAGTCAAAGGCAGATCTGAATTTCTCTTCAGATACGCAGAGATGCTAAAATGCGCAGGGTGTGTACATAAGGAAAATACTAACCTCTTTTTGCAGTGACAATTGCCGGAGCCGGAGATCCTACCGGACATTTCATCAGAAAGATCGTGATCGCGACACCTTTTTCCGGCAAGTGGCGGCTTCCCGGATGACACAGGTGGCCGCGGCGGCAAGCTTACTGACGAAAATTGCTTCCCGTTTGATACGCTTCCTTCACAATCACCGGTAATCGACGACATGAACGACGACGAGTTCGTCGATAAACTCAAAGTATCCTTGGCAACCTTTGATTTTGCAAAGTCAAACTTCAATGCCGGAAATTGACTGTGTTCCACCAGCTCAACTGCCGGAGTCGGAGGTGTCGGCGGTGGTGGAGTTTCCTTGACCAGAATAGACGTAGATAGGGAAAGAGCAGTACATGAATCAGAAAGCTGAACCGGACTGCGTCTAAACCGGGCATGACCAGTCCGGTTCAAGATAGAAATAACCTTTTTAAAATTCGAAACAGTGAAGTCGGCGAGTTCTCTACAATCGGGCTGAACTGGTTGATTTTTCTGCTGTTGATGTGAAACGAACCGGATTAAATGATCCATGGAATTTAAACCGGCTGAAGCTGCTTCTTGTAGAGCTAATTGCTCATTTATTTGCGAATAGCCCAACAACTCTATGGCCATTTTTGCAAATCTCTCAGGCTCTGAAGTCTTAAGATGAGAGGAAGAAAGAAGAAGAGTGGGTAATATAAGGAGAGAGGATTACCGGATAACTGGGTAAGAGTCAAAGGTTTTGATCCAACGGCTGAGATTGATGTAGAATTTTTTATTTTATTTTATCAAGAAAAGACAAAATAATAGCATGCCAATTTCCAGCACCCACTATCGTTAATTCTTTATTCGACGTGGGAAATTGTGGGACCTTGTTTTTAAAGAGAACAAATTATTTTTGTTTGCATTTTCTCCGGAATGAGTTCTGTTATGTAGAATTGTTGGGGACTGGCAGAATTATATCCTGTTTAAGGAAACTTCTAAAATTAATTTATTTTAAAAATTATTTTTTAAATTAATTTTAAAAAAATAATATTGGTGAGAAATAGTCAATATTTGGCTAATTAATAATTAGTATTTGGTCAAATTTTTAAAAAATATTTTTAGGTGCATTTTTCTTAAAAGTATTTTTTAAAAAAAATATTTTTGAAAAAAACTACTTTTTTTATTTCTCAAAAGCTACTTTTTCTTCTACTCATTTTTGGTAATGTTTTTTTTTAAACAAAAAAACTACTTACAGCACCAAATATAATGCGCATTATGGTAATCTCTGCCTAGATTTTAAGCTAGAATCTTTAGTTATTTATTGCTCAGTGGGAGATTAACCGAAAAATAAATATATAAACAAAAGGAAAATCAGAAAAAGTAAAAAGGGAAAGGAATGTAGAAGGAAGGGAGAAGCATCCAACTAAAATTTGTGAGACTTGTTTGGGCAAAAGTCAAAAGGTTAATAGACATTATCTTTTTTGTGCTTTCCTTTTACACGTTTTCTTAAATTTGGACTTGACAATAAATCCATTTTCTTTGTATAATAATCTTTCTCTCTTTCTTAATCGTTGTGTTTGTTGGTTGCTTACCTCTTTCTTTGGCGGGTTGCTTACCTTTTTTTTTTCTCTACCTCACTAACTATATACGGTTAGCACCGGTCTCATAGTACATTTCGGTCTCCGATATAATAAGCCAAGCTCGAGATATGGTAACAGAAGAACTTAGATCGAAGTAAAAATCTCATCAATTTGGAGTCCATACCATAACGCCCGCCCTCGAGGATGTCAGGGCCGTGATTCGGGATCGGTCCCTAGCCTCGATTAACTTCGAAGAACGTTGTCAGGTAGTCAAGCTCGGCCAACAGAAGGCCGTGATATTCGTGACTGACCGAATATCACGGCGGAGATCTCGGCACGTATCGATAAGAGATCAGCAATCAGTTAATTAGAAGAATTTTTTTACCTTTTATAGAATTGTACCTATAATAGAACTCTTCTGCTATATAAAGAGGGTCTAATAATTTATTTAGCACATTGTAATACGCATTCTAAAGCAATACATCATTATTCTCTTTAAACTCTTATTCGTCTGTGCCTTGATATCGATCGAAGTACATTCGACTCGAGAGTGGCTAACATTCCAAGGCTGAAATTACTCAGTTCGTGTGGTTTGTATTTACTTTACTATCATTTATTTCAATTGTAAGGAAACAGCCTCTCTACCCCAGGGTAGGGGTAAGGTCTGCGTACACACTACCCTCCCCAGACNCTCCACTTCCAACCAAGAGGTTGTGAGTTCGAGTCACCCCAAGAGCAAGGTGGGGAGTTCTTGGAGGGAAGGATGCCGAGGGTCATTTGGAAACAGCCTCTCTACCCCAGGGTAGGGGTAAGGTCTGCGTACACACTACCCTCCCCAGACCCCACTAGTGGGATTATACTGGGTTGTTGTTGTTGTTGTTGTATTTCAATTGTAATCTAATTTATCATTTTGTGTCAAATTAATCTACGTATCCTTAAAACCACTTACAAATTCAATTGTTATTCGATTTTGAGGTTAAACAGTTTGGCTTCCACCCTGGGGCTAAGGATAATAGTAATTATTTGATACAAATCTCCATAACACACACTACTTTACACTTGTTCTTTGAAGTGTCTCTGATTTCAGGTTAAAACTCAAAATGTCAAACTCTCAATCAGCACCCCTACATGTTGACAATGAATCTGGTCATCACGGTGAAAACAACATAGTGCCCGGTGACGAGGTACTGCTCGTTGATCCCATCGGAATTCCGGTCGCAGACCCAATTGACGTTAATTTATATGTGGCTATCAAGACAAACCTGCCTACCAACTCTAAGAATAGCGTCCGCGGTGGAACCCGACCGGCAGCTCAAAATACACAAAATATTGGAAGAGACGGGATCAGTCTACCGGTGATCTTCGAAATGTTGCAGGCTCAACAGGCGTGTTAAATCAGTTACAAAACCAAAGGCGTGCACCGAGCAGAGTTGAACCCGATCCGTCTCGGGAAGTCACCCGCATGGATGAACCGGTCGTAGAGAGTTCGAATGAAAACGAATAAGGGACTAACCCCGAGATCATAAATATGCTCGAGGAACTTACCAAACGGGTAGAATCAGGGGAGAAACAAATCGAAGCTAATAACAAAAAAGTGGATACCTCCAACTCCAGGGTCAACCAAATCCCAGGAGCACCGCCGATATTGAAAGGACTGGATTCCAAGAAATTCGTGCTAAAACCTTTTTCTCCGAGCGCAGCTCCAAAGCCGATCCCTAAGAAGTTCTGCATGCCCGAGATTCCTAAGTACAACGGGACGACCGACCCAAATGAGCATGTAACCTCCTACACATGTGCCATCAAAGGGAACGACTTGGAGGATGATGAGATCGAGTCTATCGTGTTGAAGAAGTTCGGAGAGACCCTGTCAAAGAGAGCCATGATATGGTACCATAACATACCTTCTAATTTTATTGACTCGTTTGCTATGCTTGTATATTCCTTCGTAAAAGCACATGCCAGAGCTATCAAGGTCGAGACCAGTAAATCAGACCTCTTCAATGTAAAACAGAGGGATAATGAAATGCTCAGAGAGTTTGTGTCCCAATTTCAAATGGAGAGAATGGACTTACCCCCGGTTGCGGACGATTGGGCCGTTCAAGCTTTCACCTAGGGACTCAATGTTCGAAGCTTGGTGGCTTCACAACAGTTAAAACAAAACTAGATAGAATATCCGGCTGTTACTTGGGCCGACGTGCATAATCGGTATCCATCAAAAATCAGAGTCGAAGATGATCAACTTGGGGCCGCTTCGGGGTCCATTTATCCTGTCAGAGTCGTCGATAGATCCAAGAGAGATATTGATCATGAACCGAGACCAAACAGGGATCGTTATTAACTGTAGAATGAGGATCGAAGAGGTAACGGATCCGGGAGAAATCTCATAAGAAGTGAAATGATAAGTGATTGAGGTCAAAGTAATCGGGGACTCATGGACAAGAACGGTTTCGACAAGCCTATAGGGCCTAAGGAAGCACCAAGGTTATCAGAATACAACTTTAACATCGATGTTGTGGCCATTGTATCAGCTATCGGATACATCAAGGACACCAAGTGGCCTCGGCCTCTACAATCTGATCCAACCCAAAGGGATCCTAACCAGATGTGTAAATATCACGGCACTCACGATCACAGAACGGAGGATTGCTGACAGTTGAGAGAGGAAGTAGCCTGACTATTCAACAACGGGCATCTTCGAGAATTCCTGAGCGACCGAGCCAAGAATTATTTCAAGAATAGGGATTCTAACAAACAGACCGAACAAGAAGGACCTCAACACGTCATTAACATGATCATCGGTGGGGTCGATGTCCCCCAGGGCCCGATGTTGAAGCGCACCAAAGTATCCATCACGAGGGAAATATGAACTCGAGATTACATACCGGAAGGAACCTTGTCTTTCAACGACGAGGACGCGAAAGGGATCATGCAGCCCCACAATGATGAACTAGTTATATCTGTACTCATAAATAAATTTCGAGTTAAGCGTGTGTTAATTGATCCAAGTATCTCGACCAACATCATCCGATCGAGGGTCGTGGAGCAACTCGGTCTACAAGATAAAATCGTGCCTGCAGCCCGGGTTCTAAACGGATTCAACATGGCATGTGAAACTAATAAGGGGGAGATAACATTACCGGTGAATACGGCCAGGACCATCCAGAAACTAAGTTTTATGTTATCAAAGGAGACATGAGGTACAACGCTTTGTTCGGGAGGCCATGGATCTACAACATGAGGGCGGTGCCCTCGACTCTGCACCAAGTGTTAAAATTCCCAACACCATGTGGGATTAAAACAATCTACGGAGAACATCCATCCGCAAAGGAGATGCTTGCGGTCGAAGAAGCAATTTCGATATCCGCACTTGCAACGACAAAAGGGCCAAGTTCGGTCACAAAGCAAGAAGCTAAATAGGAATTACCGACAGCAGCCCTGACCTAATTGGGTTCCTAGGTCTTTTATAGCCCCCGATGATTCCGACACTACTAAATTGACAGTCGAAGAGCTAGAACATGTCATATTGATCGAGCATCTATCTGACCGAAAGGTATACCTGGGCATGGGTTTAAGTCCCGAGCTCAGATAAAAATTCATTCAGTTTCTTATAGCTAACATAGATTGTTTTGCTTGGTCCCACCTTGATATGACAGGGATCCCGCCAGAAATAACCACTCACAAGCTAAGACTAGACACGAAGTTCCATCCGGTCAAGCAGAAGAGGAGACCTCAATCCAAGGTCAAACATGCTTTCATCAAAGACGATGTATCTAAACTCTTTAAAATAGGGTCCATTCGGGAGATTAAATACCCGGATTGGTTAGCGAATGTAGTAGTAGTCCCTAAAAAAGGGAATAAATTAAGAATGCGTGTAGCTATAAGGATTTGAATAAGGCATGTCCCAAGGACTCATTCCCTTTGCCCAACATCGATCGCATGATCGATGCCACAGCCGGCCACGAGATCCTCAGTTTTCTCGATGCCTACTCCGGGTACAACCAAATACGGATGAACCCAAGTGATCAGGAAAAAACCTCCTTCATCACTAAATACGGCACATACTGCTATAACGTGATGCCATTTGGGTCAAAAACACTGGTGCAACTTACCAATGCCTAGTAAACCGAATGTTCGAGGAATAAATAGGAAAATCAATGGAGGTTTACATTAACGATATGTTGGTTAAGTCCCTGCGAGCAGATGACCATTTAAAACATTTGCAGGAAATCTTCAGCATATTGAAGAAATACAATATAAAGTTAAACCCAGAGAAATGTGCGTTTGGAGTTGGATCAGGTAAATTTCTCGGATTCTTGGAATCCAATCGGGGAATCGAGATCAACCCCGACAAGATCAAAGCCATCGAAGATATCACGGTTGTGGACAATGTGAAGGCCGTGAAAAGATTAATCGGGCGCATAGCCGCCCTGTGACGATTCATCTCGAGGTCCTCCGATAAGAGCCATTATTTCTTCTCACAATTAAAGAAGAAGAATAACTTCTCATAGACCCCGGAGTGCCAACAGGCCTTGGAGGAACTCAAGCGGTATCTATCGAGCCCACCACTGCTTCACACGCCAAAGACAGACGAACAACTATACCTGTACTTAGCAGTATCGGAGATAGTGGTAAGTGGAGTCCTGGTTTGGGAAAAGTAAGATACGCAATTTCCTATTTACTATATTAGCAGGACCCTAGGTGAAGCCGAAACTAGGTACTCTCACCTAGAAAAATTGGCGCTCGCTTTGCTAAACACCTCTAGGAAGCTGAAACCATATTTTCAATGTCATCCTATATGTGTTATGACTACATATCCATTGTGAAATATAATGCATAAACTCGAGCGCTCGGGACGATTGGCCAAATGGGCCGTGGAGATCAGCATGTACGATATTAAATATCGACCCCGAACCGCCATTAAATCTCAAATATTGGCAGACTTCGTGGCTGACTTTACGTCGGTCCTAATATCCGAGGTCGAAAAAGAGTTGTTAATAAACTCGGGGATGTCCTCGGGGATCTGGACCAACAGGGTCCAAACTTGGCATCGTATTGAAGCCATCAACATGCAATGTAGTTAGAAAATCTATTAGGACTGTGAAATTGACTATCAATGAGGCCGAATATGAGGTCATGATTGCAGGACTCGAACTAGCCAAAAGCTTGGGGGTAGAGGTGATCGAATCCAAGTGCGACTCCCTCCTCGTGGTGAACCAAGTTAATGGGACATTCAAGGTCAGGGAAGAACGAATGCAAAGATACCTGGATAAGTTGCAAGTAACATTACATCGGTTCAAAGAATGGACTTTGCAACACGTACCTCGGGATCAAAATAGTAAGTCGATGTCCTTGCTAACTTAGGATCATCGATTGAGGACGATGAGTTCAACTCGGGGGGCAGTCGTACAACTGATCAAATCGGTAGTGGAAAAAGGCCATGATGAGATTAACTCAACGAGCCTAACTTGAGACTGGAGAAATAAATATATAGAATATCTGAAGACCAGAAAATTACCCTCGGATCCGAAAGAATTGAGGGCCCTGCGAACGAAGGCAACCCGATTTACTTTGTCCGAAGACGAATCCTTGTTTAGAAGAACATTCGATGGCCCGATCGCGATATCTCTAGGACCAGGAGACACCGAGTACGTTCTGAAGGAAATCCAAGAACACACCTGTGGTAATCATTCGCGCACCGAATCATTGGTTCGAAAAGTAACCAAAGCCATCTACAACTGGATCGATATGGAAAAAGATGCGAAGGAGTTTGTACAAAAATGTGATGAATGTTACAGACATGCTCCGATGATTCATCAACCCGGGGAGCTGCTGAATTCGGTTCTGTCACCATGGTCGTTCATGAAGTGGGGAATGGACATCGTTGGCCCCCTTCCATGGGCACCCGGTAAGGCTCAATTTATATTGTTTATGACTGACTATTTTTCTAAGTGGGTGGAAGCCTAGGCATATGAGAAGGTCAGGGAGAAGGAGGTCATCGACTTCATTTGGGACCATATCATATGTCATTTTGAAATGCCGGCCGAGATCGTGTGCGACAATGAGAAACAATTCATCGGCAGCAAAGTGAGCAAGTTTTTCGAAGACCATATGATCAAAAGGATCCTATCAATGCCCTATCTCCTTAGAGAGAACAGACAAGCAAAATCGACCAATAAAACCATACTCCAGAACCTCAAAAAGAGGTTAACTGACGCCAAAGAAAAATGGAAGGAAATCCTGTCTGAAGTCTTATGGACATAACGTACGACCGAAGTCCAGTACCGAGGCCACCCCATTCTCACTGGTTAACGGTGCCAAAGCTCTAATATCGGTCGAAGTCGGAGAACCAAGTCGCAGGTTCCGATATGCAACCAAGGAATCAAACGACGAGGCCATGAATACAAGCCTGGATCTATTAGATAAAAGGCGCAAAGCCGCCCTTATTCGGATGGCCGCCCAAAAACAGCGGATCGACAGATATTACAATAGAAGGGCTAACCTTCGACACTTCAATATCGGGGACTTGGTATTAAGGAAGGTTACACTAAACACCTGAAACCCAAATGAATGGAAGTTGGGTCCAAACTCGGAAGGTCCGTATCAAATTATCGAGATCACCGGAAAGAGGTCCTATAAACTTGGAGCAATGAACGGCGAGTAACTACCGAACAACTGGAATATAACTCACTTGAAACGATATTACTCCTAAGGTACGGCCCTATTCATTTCTTTTATTTTGAACTAACACTTGCAGGTAACAAACAAGGAACGATACAATTTTAGGCCTGAAAGCACGCGTCACACTCTTTTTTCCTTGAACCGGTTTTGTCCCAAATGGGTTTTCCGGCAAGGTTTTTAATGAGGCAACAGTAAATCGTGCTAACTTAGAATTGAAGGTCGGTTACGAACCGGTATCAAAGATCACGACAACAGTATTCGAGGCTTCTCTACGATCGGACCCGAACACTGTGGGGTATTACCCTCGGGTAACGACTTTAGCAAGGAAAGAAACTTTATGATTGAATGTCTCGGCTCGATCGATAGGATTTACTGTAAGAGCCAAACGGTCAAATGAACCGTGCCCATATAGACTGCTCGAGCCCAGGCACAAAACATGTATACATGTGTAACGATTACGCACTAGAATAAAAATAAGTTTCTACCTTGCGGATAAATATCTTGTTCCTTAAGAATTTCTCTTTTTTCTTTCCTCTTAAGGAATTTCCTACATTCGATCCCCTAAAGGTATCGAGCCCAAGGGTCACCTGTATACGGGTTCAAACGATCACTCCCAGTCGGTGACTGTCGTCCAAAAACAAACTCGAACGGCTCTGACTGAGGGAGCCCAGGGGGCACAGGACCTATTAGGCAACGCCCGAACCTTAAAGGCTATGGCTATCCCCATTCGGGGACTGTTATCTTAGGCAAGACCAGATAACTCGAGGTGACAATTCCACTGGGCAATACCCAAACTAAATAGGCTACGACCATATTAAAATCGGAGACGTCCGTAACCCGTAATAAAAAAAATAAGGCATTTAAAAATTTCTAAACCGGTCCTAAAGGATACCCTCGGCAAACTATAATCTAAATATTTATAAGTATTTTGGGGAAACGTTCTGGTCATACCGAACCCCCACGATGCCTTAGAATATATAATGTCAAAGGTAAGGCCTGTTTGCACCTCCGAACATGACCTAACTAGTTCATGCTAAGGCACTTCAATCTTTGCAAACATAAACAATAAAGCAAAGGAAAACAAAACTCAGAAATTGTTGAAGGGAAAAGGAAGCCTTGTATTATATATACATAAAGTCTTTACAAAGTCCAAACGACCTTGACAAAAACTACAAATGTACATAAGTACAAAAAACAAAAAAAGTAAAAACATCTACAAAGGCGTCTAAATAGCCTGGTCTTATCCACCCCCGGATCCACCAAAACCCTCAGAGTCTTCTTCTTCTTCTTCCTCGAGGTAAGCCAACTTCTTTACCTCGGCCTCGAGCCCCTTAGCGGTTTCGATCTCGGCCGATAGATCAAAACCCTGGGCATGAATCTCCTCGAGGGCCTCTCTTCATGACTATCGCTTCTCATTTTCAATAATGTCTTTCAAGTGGTCCTGGGCCGCCTTGACATCGGCCTTATATTGGGCCACCATCTCATCGGCATCGTCTTTAACCACCACGACCACTGACTTAGCCGTTTCAAGCTCCTTGGCCATAACTTCTCGATCAAAGGAGGCCAAACTTAGTTGAAACCAGAGCTCTTCAACCTTTTTGGCCTGCATCTTGGGCTTTTCCTTTGCCGCTCGAAGCTGGACCTCAGCCGAAGTCAGTTGCGCCTGAGCAGCCTGGCCAGACGGTCCATTCCGCCTCTCCATTCTCCTATCTCGGCCTTAATTGCATCCATCTCGGCTCAGAGCTGGTCGATCCGATCGATCTTCTGTTATACCTACGGATTTCGACCATCAATCACCAAATCTAGTTCATCGTCACTAACCTCAAATATTTTTACCTGCTCAACCAGGTCGGCATGCTCCTTCCGAGCAACCTCCAGCTCAGCTCGGAGGCTCTTAGCCTCCCCTTCAAATTGCTCGCTGAGAAGCTTATAAGCATCTCTCTTCTCAGTAAGCCCTCAGACCTCGGCTTTGAGCTGTTTCAGCTTATCCCGATATCGGAGAAAAGTCTCGTGGTGAAGCCCCGAGGCCTACAAGCACAAAGAAAAAATGTTAGAGTTATCTATAAAATAGTCTAAGTACAAATTGAAAACCATCGAGGAATATATGAAGTTACCCGGTTTGACGCCTGTTGTGTTCGTTGAACAGATAGGGTGCATCAACCTCGTTCATCTTGGCCTGATCATAACTGGCCACCCCTACGTACTCCAGAAGGGAGATAGTGATGGATCACTTCCGGCCAGAATCCATACTCGGAGTAGGGAATCAATTGACCAGTTTGGGGCTCGAGGAAGGTCCGCTTGCTCCCAAAGATGGGCTCTTCCTCGGTATCTCTAAGTCACCCAACCCGGTGACGTCCTCCATGGCCGTAGAGTCCACTCCATAAAAAAACCCGCGGAAGGGGTCGTCCGCTCCATGGTCCCCCTCATTGGGGCGTCTTTTAGTCGTCTCGGCATTGTTGTACATGGACTCAGTAAACGAGGGTGACTCAGTGATCTCTATCACACCGAGTGCGTCCTTTGGGGCATTTCCCACATCCCGGGAAGTTTCGGTCTCTGCCTCCTCCTCAACCTCCCAAAATTGATGAAGTTCGGCATCACCTCTCTCTGGTTCGTAGGCCCCTTTCCCTTCGAGCCGTGATGGCATGCTGGCCATCAGATCGAAGGCTTCTCCTTCTCCTTCGGATTCGTCCCTCAGCCGATAGAGTAAATCCGGAGACGGTGCTCGAGCACTGGTGCTTTTTTTGGATTTATGCACTAACCTTCTCCTTGGCTTCTTTTTCTCCGACTTCGGAGAACTCGAAGCCCTTTTTCTTTTCTTCTCTTCACCCTGTCTTGGAGCAGGGGATTCGGTGGGGAAATCATCTCTATCGGATGGGGGCCTCATTTTGACATCACTGGATAAATTTGCAATAAGAAATAAAATAAGTGAGGACTTAATGATGCAAAACGGAAACCAAATATTACTCATGAAAGAGATCTCACTGTGCGAACGAGCCTCTCATCGGCCCTTTGAGAGCTCACGCCACGAACTCTCAGAATAAGGCCTTTGTAATACGATGCCCTCGACTCAAGGGAAGTGCATTCGGGATCCGAGCAACAGCTGCACCACCACACAACACCGATGAGAAGAAAGGAAAAAAGCGATAAATTAAATCTTGGAAGTAAAATTATACTTACATGACATGTTCCACTTCTCAGGGAAGGAAATGTGCTCGGCCGGGATCAAGCCCGAGATCCTCACTTGGACGAAACGTCCTAGCCAACCTCGATCCCGATCTTCATCGATACTCGAGAACGAGGCTTTACTGGCCCGGCGGGCAAGCTTGATCAGTCCCCCCCGGTAGCGTCGGGGACTGTATAAACGCATGCGGTGGTCGATTGTGAAAGGGCACCCTTCGATCTTGCTTGCAAAGAAACGGAAGAGGATTACGATCCTCCAGAAAGCAGGGGTGAATTTGACCAAGGGCTACCTCGTATCTTTTGCAAAAGTTGATGATAACCGGGTCCAAGAGGCCCAACGTAAAGGGATAAGTGTAAACACTTAAAAATCCCTCGACTTGGGTGGTGATGGATTCGTCAGGTTCGGGAATCACCACATATTTGTCAACCCAGTTGCAATCCTTTTTGACTTTGAAGAGAATATCCTCGGTGATCGAGTCGATGTACCTCGAGACCTCCTCGCACCGACCTGGTACGGAGGAGGGCTTTTCAACCTTAAAATCAACATTAATCGGGCACCCACTGGGGATATATTTTCAGAGGAGGTTCCGAAACTGGTTCCTTGACAATAGTACGTGGGACGAGTTCCTCGGTAGTCAGGCGTGAGGTAGAGGAAGTTTCTTTTTGGGTGAACAAATTTTGAAGTTTTCGCCATTTCTTTGAAAGATGGAGAAAAAATGAGGGAAAAAAGAAGTTAAAAGAGTACACTTGATGGTTTGAGATGAAGACGAATGAAAGTTCTTATAAAAGATCTCAAAGTAACTAGAATATAAGTGCTTGGAAATATTGAAATTTCTTAGACACGAGGGCAGAAGGCTTGGATGTAAAGTTTGAATGAACAAAGGAATGGGTATTTATAGTTTGTCAGCGACGGTTCACATCTGGGAGTGGCCGACCGGGAATTGACAAGCATTTAATGTCATTAAGACTAGACCGCCGGGACGTTTCAACTTTTTTGTCGTTTCTGTCACGGTATATCGAAGTGATAATCGGGAGCTCATATCGTTTCTCGTCATGTACTCTCCAAAAAACGAGGGGACTATCTGTATACGGGTAGAACCGGTCTGATAGTACATCCTGGTCTCCGACATGATAAGTCAAGCTCGAGATATGGTAACGAGGGAGCTTAGATCGAGGTAGAAATCTCATCAATTTAGAGTCCGTACCATAACGCCCGCCCTCGAGGATGTCGGGGCCGTGATTCGGGATCGGTCCCTAGCCTCGATTAACTTCGAAGAACGTTGTTAGGTAGTCAAGCTCGACCAACAGAAGGCCGTAATATCTGTGACCGACCGAATATCACGGCGGAGATCTCGGCACGTATCGATAAGAGATCGACAATACATTGTAACACGTATTCTAAAGCAATACATCATTATTCTCTTTAAGCACTTATTCCTCTGTGCCTTGATATCGATCGAAGTACATTCGGCTCGAGAGTGGCTAACCTTCCAAAGTTGAAATTACCCAATTCGTGTGGTTTGCATTTACTTTACCATCGTTTATTTCAATTGCAATCTAATTTATCATTTTATGTCAAGTTAATCCACGTATCCTTAAAACCATTTACAAATTCAATTGTTATCCGATTTTGTGGGTAAATACTAATCAAAATGACTTTTGACATTCAATTAAAATACTAGCTGATAGTCGACTATTTCTTAGCATTTATGTAGCACTCATAAAGAGGAGAATTGTCCATCGCAGTTTAATTTTTGGTATATAATCAAACTTTTATAACAATTTCATTTTTTCCAATATTTTTTATAGCAATGGGTCATTATACACCTACAATAACATTTGATATCCAATCTTATTTAGCTATCGTAGATAAAAAATTATCAAAAAATTATTTCTTTTATTTTTTAATGTTATAAAAATAAGAAATTTATTTGAATTTAATTAAAAATCTTTAATTACCAAGTATGTATCGATATCATAATTTTTTTGTCAAAATCAGTGGACTTTATTAAATATTTCATCTTATTTGGTCAAAATACTAATTATTCATTAACTTAGAGATTATATTCAATATGTGGTTCTTGATAGCAAAGCATTACTAGTGTTCTTTTATGATGGGAATAGACGACTAGCAACTGAAGTAGGAAATAGTAAAATCAATTAATATTTGAATAGGGCTGTTACATAGAGGTAATCTTATCAAGAGTATACCGGCATAATAATGATAGTAATTGTTATAGAAAGGTAAAATAGTTATAAAAAATTAATCTGAAAGAAAATTTAGCTACTATACTAAAATATTATTATAATATGTGACTGTTATATAGAGGTCTAACTATATTAAAATAAAATTTGATCTTTTTATACTGACCTTAATGGTGATGAAATCAGACACCACCTTTAGAAATTGGCAAATTTAAATAAACTTCTTCTCAAAACAATTTTTTTTAAAGATGGGTTGTATCAACCAGTTTTGCCAGTTCTATTTGGAAAAAGATATATCATCACTTATGTCTACGTTAATCTTTGGATCTTCCAATATAATTACTATTACTCTTCATTTTACCTTTTATCTTCTTAATCAAATGCGAAACTAGAATTTTTAAACTGTATAGCTTTAAATCCAAAGATATCGACATAAAATATTAGTAGTTAAATTCTTGATTTAACTTTTTCACTTATTTGATAGAATTTTTAATATAGAAACAAAGTTATTAAAACTATCGGGTTCGTCAAACTTATATTTATAGCATGTTTGGACAAGTTTCTTCAAACCTAGAAATATTTTTTTCCAAAAAATAAAAAAATAAATTCCAAGTTGAAGTGTTTGGCCATGCTTTTGAAAGAAAAAAAAATTATTTTTGAAGAGAAGTGGAAAAGCAGAAAAAAGTAGTTTTTTTTTCAAAGCACTTTTGAGAAAAATACATTTCGAACTTTTTTTTAAAAGCATGGTTAAACACTAGTTATTGCTCAGAAATATTTTTTTAATTAATTAACCAAATACAAATTATTTTTTACCAAAAATACTTTTAAAAAAAAAATTATCTGATTTTCAAAACTTGGCCAAGCAGACTATTAACAATGTTGTTCCGGCCCTGTTCTTATCCTCTCCTAGTACCCTACTATACTCGTTGACTTAAAAGAAGATGGTAGACACAACGAATAATTTTACGAAGCCACCAGCACTAAATAACGAATATTTTATACGAAGCCAACAGCACTAAAATGTCAAATTGATATTCTAAATATCATTAAAAAGAGAGAATAATATCTTTAAGCGATTGACTTTTTATATTTCTCAATTTTAAAAAAATAAATCTAAAGCTACCATTTCTCAAATAAATTTAAAAAGCAGAAAAAAAGCTGACTATCTTGATGGAAACCACATGGAATCAGAGATATTTTATTCTCTTTTTAATTGACCAATAACGGATATAGACGGTAACCACTTTTCCTTGAATATTGATCGTTGGATTAAATAAAAAGATCGAACGGATAGATTTTACTCTTAGGAGTTGACGTAGACTTTTATTGGAACTCAAAAAATGTCAACTTCTAACACCTGTAAAATTTGGCCACGTGAAAGGCATAAACTTAATGCGCCTTTGGAGGAGAAATTGATTTACGTGAGAAAAAGTAGTCAATGGAAATACAGGGTTGACTTGACCAAGTGGGAGTTTGATTGGTATTATTTGAATTTAGAATGGTCCATATATTTTTGTCAAATGAGCCAATTTTACACGCCAAATGAAAATATGTTGTGACTATGCAATTAACTTGTTTTTGTGATTCGTTTATGACTACTTTCTTAGTATAATTTATTAGTGTTAGTCTTATATTTATTATTGTTAGATATCTATTATTATATATGGTTCTTTTAGTTTCATTTTCTTATTATCTCGTTGTTACTGTTTCTTTTCACGTTTTCTTGAGCCGATGGTTTATGGAAATAGTCTCTACTTTCAAGATGATGGTAAAGTCTGCGTAGATTTGTTGTTGTTGTACTTTTCTAAAAAGATCGTTTTCTTTTAATACATACAATTTGTTCTAGTGTTGTTAAATAAAAAAATATTTATATTCAATATTTGTATCAAATTTTATTATGTAGTGATGTAATGTAAATGGGAGGTGTAAGTAAATTTTTTCTATTGATCGTTATTGGTCCCATACAAATATGGTGTGATGTCGTATTCATTCGCGATACAGTTTTAGTGCATTTTGTTAACAATTCAAATGGAAATTTAAGTCGTCCATGTTACTTTAGTTAACGATTCAAATGAAACTCAAGTCGTCAATGGAACGTGTTAGAAGAACATTGAACAATTCAAATGAAATTCATGTGGTCAATGAAATGGTAAATACATACATACTCACATTACGCTAACTCAGTAAAAACATGATATGTTTTTATAAATATAATTATCACTAAATCATAATTAGTTAATTATATTCTCACTTTAATTTATAATAAAATGAAGATAGTTTTTATTAAAACTGAGCGGACCCAAAGAAGGATTATTAACGGATAAGGATTATGTTTAGATGACATTTATGGTACTCTTAGTGTCCTTTTGGAGCTAATCCGGAAACTATTTCTACCTCTGGTTTGTCGTTGGCATCTCTTGGAACAAAAAGGGGTGAAATTTAAAAATAGACGGATTTAGAAGTGGTAATTGAAATAGCCAAAATTTCAAAAGTAATCGAAATTTAGTCATTTTTCATATAAAGATAAATCTGAATGAAAACACTGTTCAAAATCCGGAAAATATTACAGCATAATATACTGGACTTCCACCATAATATATTAGAGTTCCAGCATAATATGCTGGAAGTTCATACACAAGTGCTCCAATCTCCAGTATAGTATGCTGGAACTTTCCGTGTGTTGGAGTTCCAACATAATATGTTGGAAGTTCATACACAGGTGTACCAATCTCCAGTATATGATCCTAGAACTTTCCGTGTTGCAGCACAATAGTGGCTATTTTTCAATTACCAGTCCAAAAACTGATTACCTCTGGTTTGTCGTTGGCATCTCTTGGAACAAAAAGGGGTGAAATTCAAAAATAGATGGATTTAGAAGTGGTAATTGAAAAATAGATACAGTTTCAAAAGTAATCGAAATGTAATCACTTTTCATATAAAGATAAATCTGAACGAAAACACTGTTCAAAATACGTAAAATATTACAGCATAATATATTGGTCTTTCAATATAATATACTAGAGTTCTAGCATAATATACTAGAGTTATGTTGGAAGTTCATACACAAGTGCTCCAATCTCCAATATAGTATGCTCGAACTTTCCGTGTGTTGGAGTTCTAGCATAATATGTTGGAAGTTCATACACAGGTGTACCAATCTCCAGTATATGATGCTGGAACTTTCCGTGTTGCAGCAACATAATGGCTATTTTTAATTACCAGTCTAAAAGCTGGCTAACCCGTGCTATTTTCATAACAAAAAGGGCTAGAGTTAAAAGAGAAGTAGGGATTAGAAACCCGATGAACTATAAGAAGACATATTTCTATCATTTAGTAATTTATTTTGGATGGTCATTCGATTTATCACTACTAGAAATCCGGAAAAATCCGACCGAGTCGTACCGACCAATATTGGTCGGTCAATAAAAGCGACCACAAAATCGTCCAAAGCGGATGCAAACTACCAAAAAATATTTTATATTTTTAAAAAATTAGATACTGACTAAATCGGTCGATATATTGGTCAAATATTTGACCGCAATGGTCAGACTTGCTTAGTTAAAGCACTTTTCTGATTACCGACTAACATCGGTCGGTTAGGTGGACCCATATTTTAAAATTTTAATAATTATGTTATTATTTAAAATATTTTATAAAATTTATAGTTGAAGTTACTGACCAAAGTCGATCGATTATTACAGGAGAAGATCTTACCGACCAACTTTGGTCGATAGCAGTAATTTCTGAAAAATAACCGACCAACTTCAGTCGGTTTATAGGTCAAACTTTTGAATCACATTAAAATTTGCTATCTAAATAATATAAATATAATACATTAACACTTTATTTTGTAATACAAATAATGAATGCACTAACATATACTATAACAAGCTATATATATAGTTAAAGTTGTATAACGAAGTGTGTGTGTGTGTGTGTGTATATATATATATATATATATATATATATATATATATATATATATATAGGTATAGCCGCATCTAAGAACGCGAAGCGCTAGGGCTACATGGTTGGATTTTTTTGAGGATAGACTTGTGAAGAAGCAATAATCTAATGCGTATATATAATTGATCATCATCAAATATATCTATTTGTAAATTGATTCATCAATTTATAACTTACTTAGATGCATCGATGAATATTAAAAACAAAACGTCTCAACCTATATCGGTGAATATTAAAGACAAAACATCTCGACTTATATCGATTAATCTATGTCATGCATTATTAGTGATGAATGAATGAAATATAGAACAATACGAAATTTCTTTGACATGTATATATATGTATCACAAATTAAATAAACGAAAAAAGCTATTAGCATTAAGTAAATAAGTAAATATAATAATCGACTAAACATATTTAAAATAGAATAATATTGGTTTACGAATTCATCAATTGATCAAGTTTTCGTGCGTAGTAATATATGTGATTGATCATTAGTTACAATATAGTGTGTGTGTGTGTGTGTGTGTGTGTGTGTGTGTGTGTGTGTGTGTGTGTGTGTGTGTGTGTGTGTGTGTGTGTGTGTGTGTGTGTGTGAAATGACTCATATACTTAATTATAACTTAGAAAATTAACTTAGATAGATGGATACAAAAGGTAAAACGTCTTGACCGATATTTGTTAATCTATGTGATTTGTAACTAGTTATAAAACGAATGAATATATAAAACGAAATGTGGAATTCGAATAAAATAAACGTCTCATATATATATATATATACTTTTATTTGTTTATTATGATTGATTAATTATATATATGTGTGAATAAAATATACGCTTATAGTTTATTAAAAGTAATTAGTTAATATCATTATTTATAAAGATTATGCTTATAGTTTATAATTATTTATTAGTAAATATATATGTGGATAAAATATATGCTTATAGTTTATAATTATTTTTTAAAGTTTATAATATTTTAAGAAATAATAACACAAAAAAATTAATTTAGGTTTTTTTAAAGATAACCGACCGACTTAGGTTTTTTTAAAGATAACCGACCGAAGTCGGTCGATTAATTGTGGTCAAACACAGTCAACGGTCACTTAAGTATATCGACCGACTATTGACTGACGTCGGTTGGTACTTTTAATTTCAGATATGAAATACGGGATTCCCCCTCATTTCTTTTCTTCTTTTCTCAAAATTTTCTAACTCTCGCTCTCTTCTCCCTCACACACACAACACCCTTTTCCCACTCCTTCTCTATTTTCCTCACACAAATCTCATTCCTCACTCCTCCGTGCCATCTCACGTCGCCACTGCCCCCGTCGTCGCTGCTGCTACTGCCTCCACTGCCCCTCCTACTCCACCTCCTAAAAATTTTAAGTGTCGATTTGAACTTACATTGTTTGTATAATTTTAATATTTTGTTAATTAGTTATGAATTAGTTAATTATTATTTAAATTGATTGTCTAACTTTGACTTTTATTGAAATCTAGGGTTTAGGTCTTGTTAAAATTGAATTGAATTGAATTGATTACGTATGGTGTAAATTGAATGTTTAAATTTGTATTGACTTGAGTAGTTTAGTTAGGAATTGAATGTTTAACTTTGAACTGAATTGAGTTTTTAGGATTTGTTCTTGTGAATTGAATTTTTAGGGTATGTATTGAACTTTTAGGGGTAAGTGTTGAACTTTTTAGATAGAGCTTATGTTTTGTGAGGTTAATTGAATTGTTTAGGGTATTAATTGAATTATTTAGGGTATGGATTAAATTTTTAGGGATATGTTGACCTTTAAGAGATAAGTGTTGAACCTTTTGGGTATGAATTGAACTTATAGTTTATGTTTAAATTGAATGAATCATAATAAATTATATTTACTATAATTTAATTTTGGTATAATTAGTAAAAATTAATTATCTTAATTAACTAAAAATAATTTATTTAATTTATAATTATAGAATAAATTAAGTAGTTCGCACTACAACAAATTTTGCCTAAAACTAGCACTAATTTAAACAATGCTTGAAAATCGTTGCCAAAAGTATTTGTGGGCACGCTTTTAAGGGGTGGCATAGTTTTAGGCCACACAATTTAGGCAACGCTTCTAAAACCTTGTTTTTAACTAGGAAGGCTACTCTTTTTAATTGTTGTCAAATTATAAAATATTTGATAACACTTACTCACAAATATTGCAACACTTTTAAAGGGTTCTGTTTATTCATCCTAAAAATCACCCTTTTTAAGCGTATTGTAAAACATTCAATAAATTTCCCCCGAATATTTTTCCCTATTATTTCTCTTAAGCGAAATATTTCCCCCAGTTCTGAAGTGGCAAAGGAGACCTCTAAACTATTTCTCCTTTGAAATTTCCCAATCCCTTTCCGCCGTTCCGCATACTCCGTCTCCTCCGCCGGCTTACAGCGACCAAGTCCATTCAGTACAAAGATGGAGTTTCAGCAATGAAACTAACTGAGGTGGTCTTGCACCGAGTCAACTTGTGTTGGCTCCTTCGGCGGTTCTTCCTCTGCAACAACCAGTCAAGTGCCGCCATCGGCCTGTTTGCACCTTTCGTTCCTTTACGAAAATGGTTAACTCTGCTTCCATACTTGTATGTGCTGATCTTTCCAAACCCACTTTGATTAATCTATCTTTACTATAACTTTTTTTGTGTTTAATTTCTTTGCTAAGAACTATATATAATTTTGGTACGATTTTTAGTGTTGCACTCTAAATCTTGATGGATTTGAAGTTGTGAAATAAAAAACCCTTGTTGCACTTGAAGGATTGTTTAAGGGCTTCTCATGCTTATTTTCCCTTAATATTTTCAGGTTTCAATCATAATTGTTTGTCCTATTATGAAAGAAATTAGTTTGCGTTCAATTTCTTCTATGCCTTATAAACCAACCCAAGTCTTAATATTGAAGTGTGTTCAATTTTTGACAGTTTATGCAGGGGCGAGACAAGTAGATCTGATCATCAATGACAGTGGTAAAAGACTTGAAAATTCTTCTCTAGAGGAGATAGGTGAGAGTTTGATATGATATTGTATTTGTGTTTTATCCTTTTTCTTTCCTTTGGATATATGTTTGCTCACTATTAAAAGGTTTTATACTGGATTAATATGAATATAATATCATTTTTTGATATGTATGAATATGGTATCGTTATGGGAAAAATCAGGTCTGCATTGATTTATCAGCGAGTGCTTATTTTGTCATGGTGGAAGTCAGATAGATATTATTTATGTGGTTTTGTGATATTTATCTTGTAGTTTCTATCATCTACATTGCTTTTCGTATTGGAATGCCTCCATGAATCTATCCAAACAGTGAATTGCCCTACATTGTTATCAAGAGCTGTGTTGATATTATACTTTGTGAATCAAGTTGTTGATATTTCTATAGTGCAACACTTAAAATCTTTGATCTGACTAATAACCTTACGGTAGTAATCTAACTTATGTGGTTAGGTTCCTTTTGTTTCTCCATGCATGAGAATGTTACTAATATAATCTAAATTCTGTGATTAGGTTCAGTATGTAGATATTTCATTTTTTACTTGCATTTTGCCCATCTATTGATATTGGAAAAAATATAAACTTGCAGATTCACTGCCTATTGCAAATTCTACTTAGTTCATGCTTGCAAAATATCTCCCTGGCACGTGTAAATATTGGCACAATAATAAGTAATGGCTATTGCTTCATTACAATAACTACTAGAATATAATTTATTATCAATCTAACTGGATGCCAATCTAGCCAATTGATTTATAAATTGCGAGTTTCATATTTATAGATATTCGTGTAAAAATTGAGTTTGTTGAAACTTTCTGTTTCAAGATACCTTGAATGAAAGTAAGACTAATGCATTCCGTAAGGAACATAAAGATTTTTGGATTTTTTCCAAGTATTTTTATGCTTCAAAAGAAATATTATATATATTAAATATTGTTATTATTACAACCATACAAAGTTAGTTAATTCTTCTTGATTTTGGATTCATCATCCGTGTTTAGCATACTGAAGTCTTTCACCTATACTAGGTATTCATCTAAGTTATGGTTATTCATTAATGCATTCAGGAAGCTTACTTGTGACTTTTAGTGTGATGTGATTTGTCCTTTCCCTTGGTATTTAGGTTGGTTCATAACCACATGAACAGAGATATACATTGGCAGAATTTAGTTGAGAACACAAAGCAGAGAAATGCACTCCACAAGGTTACTTAAGCAATATCTGGTAACTTTATATCCAGTTATACAATTGCTTTATCTTTCAAACTTCTTGCCCGTAGAATTGTGAAACATATACTATTGTTGAAGCCGAAACTGTAATTTTATCCACCAGTTATTTTTTCTAAAATCAGTACTCCATTATAACATAAGTTCAACTTCATTAGAAAGTTTTATGTTTCATACCACCTGAAAATTAGAAAAATATATCATACCACCTAAAAGTTTATGCCTTCTTATTCCTTAGTTTTATCATCTTTGAGGACATTCATAAGGCGAAGCGAAAAGCATCTTACCTACATATTTGTGAAATCAAACGAATTATTTTCTTATACAAAGAACATAAGAATATCATATTTTATGCAAGAGGGGTCGTACATGCATTCAAAAGTTACTGCTTTCTAACATAGACATGGTGTACAAGTAGCTTCCAAATATCATTTTCTCTGTTGAAAGTATTGTGCATTTGATTGGTGAAGATAAGTGCTAAGTTGGATAGTTTGTTATTACATATTCTATTAGAAGATCACAGTTAAGTTTGTAGTCCTCCTATATAACGAGGCCAACTTAAATAGGATTGTATAAAGTTATTTGCCCGTGGTGGTGTAAACTGTTCTATATCCGCTACTCACTGAAACACATAAGAAATTACTCTGAATGTCAAATGGCTATTGATTTCGGTTTGTCCTCTCATCCATTGTCTTCTGCCCTAGTAGTACTACTTTTTCATTGTTATTAGTGTTGTGCTTTTGATTGGTAAAAATATGCTCATTTGAGTTTGCACTTGTATAATATTGGTTTCTATTTAACTTTTAATTTAATTTTAAATTTGTAGGAAAATTCTGGAGATGGAACTGAAAATGTAAACATCAGTAATGGAGGTGAATCGTACAGATCTAATCTAGGGTTTGAGAGTGAGAGAGAAGAAGCTTTACATTATTCTGAGGTTGAAGAGAAGGAGAAAATGATCCGTTCCTCTACAAAATGATAAGCCGAAAATAATATACACACCTAACCCCACTTCCTCTCTAACTGACTTTGTAAATAATTACAAAAGAAAGACAAATGGGCCTGGCCCAATACAAATAATAACAAAACAAAAATATGGGCCTAATACTAATCAGGAGTGGGTGGTATATTTCTAACACCTCCCCCCCCCCCCTCAAGTTGGAGGGTGACAAAACCCCCAACTTGGAAAGAAAACAATGATGAGTAGCACCACAGAGAACCTTAGTGAAAATATCAGCCAACGGAGAAGAAGAAGAAGTATGTAGCAGATGAATAAGGCCTTCAGCAAGCTTGACCCGCACCAAGTGGCAGTCAAGTTCAATATGCTTCATTCATGAAAAACTAGGTTCTTAGCAATGTGGATAGCAGCATGAGAATCACAAAACAAAGAAATAGATGAAGAAGAATGCAAACCCAAATCAGATAACAAACGAGACATCCAGGCCAGCTCAGCCACAACTTTGCTCATGGTCCTGTATTCAGCTTCAGCAGAAGACATGGAGACAACATGCTGCTTCTTAGACTTCCAAACCATAAGACTGCCACCCAAAAACATACAATAACCACTCACAGACCTCCTAGTGTCAAGACAGGCAGCCTAATTACTATTACAGTAAGCAGTTAGAGACAAATTAGAGGAATTGTTAAAGAAAATCCCACAATCAGAGGTACCTTTCAAGTATCTTAACACATGGAGTGCAGCTTGCATATGGGGAAGACAAGGGGATTACATGAATTGATTAAGGTGTTGAACAACAAAACAAATATCAGGCCGAGTGTGAGTAACAAAATTCAACTTCCCAATAAGAGACCTGTAGACATCAGGCTTTGGTAAGGGATTACCTTCATGAGCTTTAAGCTTGGTAGACAACTCAAGAGGACAAACACAGGAGAAACATCTGAGCAGTGAAAGTTAGCCAATAGATCAAGGATAAACTTCCTCTGATGAAGGAAAACCCCAGAATCTGAATAATAAACCTCAATGCCCAGAAAATAGTTAAGGGACCCCAAATCCTTAATCTTGAACTGAGCATGGAGAAAGGACTTAACAACAGAAATTTCAGAAGAATCAGCCCCAGTGATCACAATGTCATCCACATAAACAACCAATATCACAAGAGAAGCACCAAAACCCTTAATGAAGAGGGAGTAATCATTGAGAGAAGATGAATAGCCTCCTGATGTGAGGGCCTAAGAAAGCTTAGCATACCACTGCCTTGAAGCTTGCCTCAAGCCATAAAGAGACTTCTGAAGCTTGCACACCAATTGGTCAGAACCAGATGAGGAGGGAACAAAATAACCAGGAGGAAGCTTCATGAAAACTTCCTCATCCAAGTCCCCATGCAAAAAGGCATTATTGACATCAAGCTGAAAAAGGGGCCACTGTCTTTTAACAGCAAGAGCAACCAAAGTTTTAATGGTGGATATTTTGACAACAGGAGAGAAAGTCTCTTGGAAATCAATACCCTCTACCTGAGTGTCCTCCCTAACCACCAATCTAGCTTTATACCTCTTAACACTGCCATCAGCCTTATATTTAACCTTGTAAACTCACTTACACCCAATAGGTTTCTTACCAGGAGGCAAAGGCATTACAGACCATGTGCCATTGGATTCCAAAGCCTCAAATTCATGCCTCATAGCCTCCTGCCATTCAGGAAGAGGGCAGCTTGAGAGTAAGACTGGGGCTCAAAAATAGAAAGATCAGCAGCAGTTGATAAGGAAACAACAGGCCTAGAACAAGTAGGGAAAGAACAAACATAGTTTTGGAGGTAGCTGGGGGGATTGTTAGGTCTGGAGGACTTCCTAACAGGTGAAGGAGAAGTGAAGTGAGTAGGAGAAGAAGAAGGCAAAGCAGCAGAAGAAGGAGAAGAAGGAGAAAAAGAGGAAACATTACAAGGAGGAGGTGAAGATGAATGAGAAGATGTGGGAAAAACCTCACCACTTGTCTCACCCGAAGAAGGGAAGTAATAAGATGACTGGGAAGGAAAGACATCAACATGAGATGACTGGGAAGGAAAAACAGTAGAAAGAGTGGAGGAAGTTTGGGCAAAAGGAAATATGGTCTCATGGAAAATAACATCTCTCGACACAAAAGAAGATTTGGAAGCAAGATTATACAACTTATAGCCCCTTTTAGCAAAAGGGTAGCCTAAGAAAACACAGGGGACAGACCTAGCTCCAAACTTGTCCCTATGGACCCTAGGAACAGTGGCATAGCATAGACATCCAAAAGCTCTCAGATGGCTATAGGAAGGAGGCTTTCCATAGAGGAGTTCAAAGGGGCTTTTGTGATGGAGAAGAGGTGAAGGGAACCTGTTGATAAGATAAATGGCAGTGAGAATGCAATCACCCCAGAAAGAAGTAGGCAAGCTGGATTGAAAAAGCAAAGCTCTTGCAGTTTCAAGCAAGTGTCTATGTTTTCTTTCAACTACACCATTTTGTTGAGGAGTGTGTGGACAAAAAGTCTGGTGGATGATGCCTTTCTCAGTAAAGAATTTGGAACCATATGTAGAGGAACCTAATTCTAAAGCATTGTCACTCTTAACAGTTTGAATCTTGAAATAAAAATGGGTATCTACCATGGTTATGAAAGCCTTAAGGAGGTCAAAAGCACTGCTTTTGGAACCAAGAAGGTGGGTCCAGGTAGCCCTAGTGTAGTCATCAACTATAGTGAGGAAATACCTGGCACCACCTGATATGGGGGAATGGTAGGGACCCCAAGTATCAACATGGATTAGTTGAAATGGGGAAGAAGATTGAATAGAACTATCAGGGAAAGGTAACCTAGTTTGCCTGGCCAAGGGACAGACAGAACAAGGGAAGGATTGCTTAGGGGAAAGACACGAACTAATATCAGAAATAAGTTTCATCTTAGAAAAAAGGTACATGTCCTAGTCTAAAATGCCAAAGAACATCCATTTTATTAATAGTGGAATTAGATGAATTACAAAAAGGATCAACAGGAAAAACAGAATCAAGTGAACACACATCAATAACAGGAAAAGAAACAACAGAAAGAGATGAACATGGCATGGATGTTGACTGAGTAATGTCCAGCTTGTATAGCCCTTTGTCCAGTTTACCAAGAACCAGTGGCTTCTTCAGAGAAGGCCCTTGTAAGACACACACAACCTTATAGAACTGAGCAATGCCATCAAATTGTGCCACTAACTAATAAACAGAAATAAGGTTAAATTGGAAAGCTGGAACGTACAGGAGTGAAGTGTGAAATTGGAAAACAAAGTCAAAGATCCAGTAAGTGTAACCTTAACTTTATATCCATTAGGAAGAGATACAAGGCAAGGAATAGTGGGAGGTTGTAGATTAAAGAGAAGAGACTTTTGAGAAGTCATATGATCAGATGCCCCAGAGTCAAGAATCCAAGCTGAACTATCTACATGTAAAAATAAAGCAGGTTTAAGTAACACATTGTGAGTAGCAATCCTACCAGCAAAATGAGCAGAGACCATGAGAGAGTGGGAAGGATCTGGGCTAACATGAGACTGTTGCAGAAGCAACATCAGTTGAGAATATTGCTCCTTGGTCAGCCCTGGCACTCTAGAGTGTTGATCAGATGCATCATTTGAAAATACAGTACTGGGACTAGGGCTAGAATGGACTGAGAAGACAGAAGAAAACTCAATAACAACATTGGCAGATGCTCTTCGAGGTGCATCATTCTTTTTGAATTTGAAATTGGGTGGAAAACCATAGAGCTTGTAGCACTTTTCAATGCTATGTCCAGATTTCTTGCAGTATCTGCAAATAAGAGACTTTGAAGGCTCAAAATTCACCCGAGGTGCATAAGCAGGTTTAGAAGCACCAGCATTAAAAGAGGTAGACTCTGAGGTAAATTGAGAGGTAGAGGACACTTGTCTCTGTTTCTCATCACTTAGGAGAATGTTTTACACAATATCAATAGAGGGGAGGGGCTTTAGCATAATGATGTTGCTGCGCACCTGAATATATACATCATTCAACCCCATCAAAAACTGGTAAACACGTTGCTCCTCCTCTGCCTTTATGCCACCACCACAAGTGCACTTACACTCAGAAATAGAAGCCAACTCATCCCAGAATTACTTTATTTTGTTGAAGTAAGAGGCAATATCAAGAGCACCCTGATAAATGTGAGATAATTCCTTCTTTAGCTCAAAAACTCTAGCTCCATCAGCCTGCCCATACCTAGTCTCTAATTCCCTCCAAATATCCTTAGCATATTCAGAATACACGACTGTTCGATGGATTTGCTTAGTGACAGAGTTGGAAAGCCATGCAACAACTAAATCATTGCATCTATGCCACTGTCGCATGAGAGGAGATCCCTCAGGAGGTTTCTCAACAGTCCCATGGATGAAATCCAGCTTGTTTCTAACGGAAAGGGCAACCAACACAGATCGTCGCCAACTCCCATAACAAGTCCCATCAAAGGGCTCAGAAACTAAAGAGCTTCCCAACAAATCAGAAGGATGAACATATAAAGGATGGCAAGGGTGAGTATAATCATCAGGATGGAAAGGAAGACGGGTGTGTATTGGGGTAGTATCACTTGTTGTATTAGAAATAGACGAAGGCGAAGATGCAACAGATATCGCCATTAAAACCAAAACAATGCTAAAAAAAAATAATCCTAATGAAGAATCACAAGACAATAGGAAAAAATGAGACAGGATACCAACTCTTCTCGCAACCGGAGAAAGTACGGCCTTGAAATCGAAAGAACAGTCACCAACAAACCCTAACACATGTAGTTTGGAGCTTGATGCGCAGAATTGAAGCAATAACTAGTGAAGAAGCAATAGTTATCGTGTTGTGTAGAATAGAAGACCACAATATGGCTCGACCAGTAAAACAATCCATCGATTTTGTCAGTTTCGTCGGAGATCATAACAGTGATGAAATCCGACGAGGGTAACCTCGGAAGGAAGGGGAACATCAGATCTATGAGATTCCGTGGCTCTGATACCATGTAAACATCAATAATGGAGGTGAAATCATACAGATATAATCTAGGATTTGAGAGTGAGAGAGAAGAAGCTTAATATTATTCTGAGGTTAAAGAGAAGGAGAAAATGATCCGTTCCTCTACAAAATGATAAGCCCAAAACAATATATACATCTAACCCCACTTCCCCTCTAACCGACTCTTTAAATAATTACAAAAGAAAGAAAAATGGGCATGGCCCAATACAAATAATAACAAAACAAAAATATGGGCCTAACACTAATCAGGAGTGGGTGGTATATTTCTAATAGAAAATGGTGGACTAGATCAAATTGATTTATCGGAAGTTAATGATGAAGTGTTATAGACTATTATGATGTTTATGATATAATATGAATATATATGATTTTGTAAGGTTAATGGCTGGCAGGCACCTTGAAACAATTGGTTTTATTATTTGATGTAGTATATGAAATATTCCTTCTTCAAAGTTCATTGCAAGTATATCCATTTGAAACAAATTTTGTTATTTAATAGTTAATGCAGTTTGACAAGATGGGTTGCTCCGATGGTAAGCAACCTCCACTTCCAACCAAGAGGTTGTGAGTTCGAGTCACCCCAAGAGCAAGGTAGGGAGTTCTTGGAGGGAAGGATACCGAGGGTCTATTGGAAACAGTCTCTCTATCTCATGGTAGGTGTAAGGTCTGCGTACACACTATCCTCCCCAGACCCCACTTAGTGGGATTATACTGGGTTGTTGTTGTTGTTGTTGTAATATTTAATGCAGTGTTTGAGATCTCCATACTAAAGTTCAAATTTATGAAATATGTATGATAATGCTACGCTTCTAAAAGATCTTCATACAAATTTTGATTCATGCATAAAGGTTAAAATATGTATGATAATGCTACGCTTCTAAAGTGTGGCAGTAGGGTATAATATTAAAGATCACTTTTTACAAACGTTGCTATTGGAGCAACGCTTGGAAAGGGTTGCTTATAAGGTGACAATGAGCACGCTTAAAAAATGTAGCTATAGGACATAAAAAACGTGGCTATTGTACGTTGTGGCCTTTGCCTCACGAAAAGCGTTGCTTTAGGGAAAATGTTACGCTTGCTTAGGTCACCCCCTGAAAAGCGTTCGAGGCCATATTTTTTGATTGTGGTTAAAGACCTAAAATGTTGTAGTGTCTAATACTTATGGAAATATCTCAATTTATTTTTACTTTATTTGTATAGATGGAACATCGTACTTGTCATGACCCAAAATCCTTTAAAGGTCGTGATGACGCCTAACACCGCTGTCAGGCAAGCATGTAATACTTAATTAACTTAATTACCCATTTTAGTATTTTGAAATCATAATTTCCCTCAATTTAATAGTAAAAGATGGAAGTCCAGAGTAAATGAAAGTATTTTTCACAATCTCAATGCTGAACAACCCATAATCACCCAAAACCCTGGTGTCACAAGTGCATGAGCATCAACTAGGAATGTAAAATAGAATACAACATCTGTCCGGAATACAAATTGGATAGAAAAAAATATAAATACTCTGAGGGAGGCTCTGCTGGCTACGGGTCGTAATATGGAATGCAGCTCACCTAAATCCCCGCATATAAACACGCCTCTGCTCTCACAAGGTCACTAGACATATATGTACCTGCATAATAATATGCAGCAAGTGTAGTATGAGTACGTAAATCAACGTGTACCCAGTAAGTATCTAGCCTAACCTCGGAGGAATAGTGACGAGGGGCCGACATCGATGCTTACTAGCTGTCCAATAATATCAGGTACATTAAAGAGGTAAATAAATATGAGGCAGAGTAAATAAATGAAATAAGCAAGCATAAAATACGTGGTACAAATTCCTCTCCTTAACCGGAGCATATATATAGATATAGTGGATCTCATCAAATAAATCGTCTTAATTCAAATCAGGAAAACTCACGGATACACTGGCTTCTTGCCAAATATTATGCACGATTCTATGAGGATATGTTATAGAAAATGCCGAGGCGTACGACCCAATCCAATATAAATATTTAAACTGTGCATTGCCGAGGGTCGAACAACATGAACCATAGATGCATCTATTAAACTACCGAGGCGAACGGCCCACTACCATGAGAGTGGTACATAAATCCCGCCAAGGCGATCGGCCCGATCCCATTAGAATAAGGAGCTTTGACGGGTCCTTGACCCCACTCACGAATAAATATGTGACTTGTAATTTCTTTAACAAAAACGTTCAATGAAACATATATATCACAGAAACATGTCGTAAGAGGAGTAAAATTATTCGGTGACTAATCATGAACTCGGGAAGTCTCTACAATAGCAAGTCTAGTCTCAAGTAGTAATGTAAAACAGAGGAATTTAATAGGTGAGAGACTGCTCAAATAGTACAGCTATAGAATGATATGAACCTAAGCCTACCCGGACAATAACATGAATGTAGCTACGTACGGGCTCTCGTCACCTCGCGCGTACGTAGACCTCACAACAAATAGCACACATCAATATACAACACCTAGGGGTAATTCCCCCCTCACACAGTTAGACAGGAGACTTATCCGCTCCGAAGTTCCATAACCGGCTCCAACGCCACTGTATCACTTCAAATCGATGCCCGTCATTCCGAAACTAGTCAAACAATGTGCAAACACATAAAAATATACTCTAATACTCATTATAATTCAATTTACAACAATTTCCAACTCCGCTCGAAAAGTCGATAAAAATCACCCTCAGGCCTACCTGCCCGGATTTCTAAACTTTTTGAAGATAAATATTACCCATAACCCCACGAACTCAAATATATAATTCATTCCAAATTTTATGCCCAAATTCGTGGTCAAAATCCAAAAATATAATTTCTGGGTTTTTCTACCAAAATTCCAAATTTCTACAAATTTTCATGTCTAAATCCATGTATAAACCTTGTATTTAACTCACTACTAGTAGGATTCACTTACCTTATGATTGATGGTAAACATGATGCTCCAAATCCACTCTTAGGTCGGCTCCCATGCAGAAAATGAGATAAAAATTGCCAAAACCCGTATTCTTACAACTTATACACTGCCAAGACGACCCTCATTCGCGAACGCGACAAGCCCCTCGTGTTCGTTAAGCTCAGCAAGCCTAGGCCTAGAAAATCTTTTTCGCGTTCACGCTCCTCACGACGTGTTCACGAAGCCTTCTGCCCTTACTGCTTCGTGTTCGTAAACCCGGCCTCGCGTTCGCGTAGGCCAAACGGCCTCAGGCCCAACTCCTCACTTCCTTCTACGCGTTCGCGACTGCTCAATCGCGTTCGCGTAGGTCCATCAAGCCCTTTACCGCGTTCGCGTCTCCCCCATCACATTCGCGATGGGAAAATCTAGCAGCTCCTAAAAGTCTCCTTCGCGAACGCATGAGTCCCTTTGAGTTCGCGAAGAAGGAAACCAGATAGCAGCAAAAGAAACAACAAATCATTCCGTTTTGGTCCGAAATCACCCTGAAACATACCCGAGGCCTCCGGGACCCCATCCAATCACCCAAACCAGTCCTATAATATAACACAAACTTGCTCGAGGCCTCAAATCACACCAAACAATATTGAAATCATGAATCGCACCCCAATTCGAGCTTAATGAACTTCAGAACTTCAAACTTCCACATTCGATGCCGAAACCTATCAAATCACGTCCGATTGACCTCAAATTTTGCACACAAGTCACATTCGATATTACGGACCTACTCTAACTTCCAAAATCAGAATCCTAGCCCGATATCAAATAGGTCCACTCCCGGTCAAACTTCCCAAAAACCTTCAAATTCCAACTTTCGCCAAATGACCCCAAAATAACCTACGGACCTCCAAATCCACATCCGGATGCGCTCCTAAGACCAGAATCACCATACAGAGCTATTCCCAAGCTCGGAATTCCAAACGGATATTGATAACATTAAAATACACTTCCACCCAAACTTATAAAATTCTTCCAAAATGCTAACCTTCCATAATGAGCACCGAAATATTCACAGGTCATCCAAAACCCGATCTGGACATACACCCAAGTACGAAATTATCATACGAACCTATTGGAACCTTCGAATATCAATTCCGAGGTTGTTTACTCAAAAATCAAACTTGAGTCAATTCCTCCAACTTAAAGCTTCTAAAATTAGAATTGTCTTTCCAAATCAACTCCGAACTTTCCGAAATTCAATTCCGACCACACGTACAAGTCATAATACCTGAAATGAAGTTACCCATGGCCTAAAACTACCGATCGATATGCTATAGCTCAAAACGATCGGTCGGGTCATTACAGTACTTGGATGTACAATAGGAATAATCCTAATCGGCGGGGATTGAGGGGGGATTTTGTAGAAGGGGTTGATGACTTTATTAGACATGTAATGTTACTTTCATCATACCAAATTGAAGGAGTAATTAGGTGCCCTTGTGTCAAGTGCGATTGTGTGAAGTTTAAAAAATCGGAGGAAGTTAAGCTTTATCATTATAGGAAGGGGTTTATAGAGAATTACTTTGTGTGGACTAATTATGAAGAAATCGATGGTAGCCGTAGAATATTTCATAACATGGTTGTTGGTGAAAGTAGTAGGTCGGTGGAGAATATGAATCAAGATTCCATAACTCATGATATGGTTGCAGATGCTTTTGGGATGCACGTCGGGGTTGAGCCCAATGAAAATGTTGAAGAAACTTCTAATGATGATGCAAAACATTTTTATGAACAGTTAGAGGAAGCTAGTCGTCCACTACGTGAAGGAAGTCCGCACTCTGAGCTGTCTGTTGCAGTTAGATTACTAAGTATCAAATCTGATTGGAATATTTTTCAAGCGGACATGGACTCTTTCATTTACCTTATGAGTGAACTAGTTAACCCAAATATCAACTTACTTGGTGATTTCTATAAGGCAAAGAGATTGATTTCTAAGTTAGGACTTTCATCGATGAGAATTGATTGTTGTGAATATGGTTACATGTTATATTGTAAAGATGATGCAAATTTAGAAAGTTGTAAATTCTGTGAAAGCCTCGTTTCAAGAGGATTCCAGTGGGAATATGGTTGCTGTGAAGGCGATGCATTATTTGCCTCTTATACCTAGATTAAAGAGGTTATATGCATTGATGAGTTCTGCTCCTCATATGAGATGACACTTTGAAAATAGAAGACCACCTGGTGTTATGTGTCATCCTTCAGATGGAGAAGCTTAGAAGTACTTTGATAGGACATATCCAGATTAGGCTAGTGAACCAAGGAACATTCGGTTAGGTTTGTATGCGGGTGACTTCACGCCTTTTTCTATATTTGCGACACTATATTCACGCTGGCCTGTCTTTCTTACACCTTATAATCTACCACCTGAGTTGTGTATGATTAGTCCATATATATTTTTAAATTATATTATCCCCGGTCCACGTAATCCAAAATTTTTGATTGATGTGTATTTTCAACCTTTGATTGATGAGATAAAATAGTTGTGGTATGATGGTGTTGAAACATATGACATATCAACCAAACGGGTTTTCAAATTGCGTGCTAATTTAATGTAGACTATTAATAATTTTGCTGCGTATGGAATGTTGTCTGGGTGGATGACTGCTGGGAAGCTAGCTTGTACTTACTGCATGGAAAATGGTAAGGCGTTCACTTTGAAACATGGACGAAAGCAATCATGGTTTGATTGTCACTGTTAGTGCTTGCCTGATGATCATGGGTTTAGAAGGATGAAAAATGCATTCAAAAAGAATAAAGTGGAATATGATTCTCCATCTCCGATACTTTCGGGTGAGAAAATTTAGGAGAGGGTCCTGAACTTCAGTAAAGTTACTGAGGCTCTACCTTCTAGATCCCCTGATATGGTGCTACTCATAATTGGACGAAACAGAGTATATTATGGGAGTTGCCTTATTGGAAGGATAATTTTCTCCGACACAATCATGATATCATGCATATTGAGAAGAATTATTTTGACAATTTGTTCAACACAGTGATGGATGTTAAAGGTAAGACAAAAGATAACACGAAGGATAGAATAGACTTACAAGAATATTGCAGACGACCTGAATTATACTTGTAGATAACGAACAGTGGTAAGGTGTTCAAGCCCAAAGCAAGTTACACATTAACTTTGGAGGGAAGACGACAAATCTTTGATTGTGTTACGAAATTGAAGATGCTTGAGGGTTATGCTTCGAATCTGGGAAAAAAAGTAGATATGGAGGTAGGGAAGTTAAGCCATTTGAAAATTCATGACTGTCATGTTTTCATGGAGACCTTAGTACCTATTGCATTTTGCCTGAAAGAATTTGAAAACCCATCACAGAGATTAGTTTGTTTTTCAAAGACTTGTGTTCTACCACTTTAAGGGAAGAAAATCTACTTCGGATAGATTAAAACATTTATGTAACTTCTAGTGAGATGAAAAATATATTTCTATGTATTTTTTGATGTGATGGAACACCTTCCAATCCACCTTGTACACGAGACACGACTTGGGGGGTCCGTTTAATACAGATGGATGTATCCCTTTGAGAGGTAATATTATAAGTTTTATGTAATATTCTATTTTATTTGAATGTTCTTGGATAACATGACATTATGTAGGATAACTGAAAAATGCAAATAATTTGTTAAGCCAGGGAATAGGATTGGAGGATCTATATGCGAAGCCTATCTTGCAAAGCAAACTGCACATTTTTGTTCTTACTATTTTGAGAGTAATGTGCCATGTTTTAGGAGTAGGCCCAATAGGCACACCGTCGAATGTGTGAATAATTCATTATATCCATCAATTTTCATCTTCAATCAACCAGGCCGATGTTCTAAGGATGTTAGAAAGAGAAGTTTGAGTGATATGGAGTACAAGTCAGCTACAATGCATGTGTTGCTAAATTATCCTAAAGTTCAACCATTTCTTAAGTAAGTATTGATTTATTAGTAATCAAAATGTAAAATTTACAGTGATTACATATTGATGCAACTACTACAATATTTTGATGTGTCACAGTCACTTCCTGGGTCAATTTGGCTATGATGTTGTATATACGATTTTTGATACGTGGTTCAAATAATTTGTAAGTTTATCGCTATATATATATATATATATATATATAT
>AWOL01S0036379.1:140923-174772 GCA_000715115.1 Nicotiana otophora | reverse complement strand
TATATATGTAGAGAGAGAGAGAGAGAGATCGGGTTGTACGCCGCAACAAACTTATTAAAAAGCCGCAACCGACTTATTAAAAAGTCCAAATTGGGGGATCGGATTGCAAGCCGTAACAGACTTATTAAAAAGTCCATATTGGAGGATCGGATTGCACGCCGCAACAAACTTATTAAAAAGTCCATATTGGGGGATAGGATTGCACGCCGTAATAGACTTATTAAAAAGTCCATATTGGGGGATCGGATTGCACGCCGCAATAGACTTATTTAAAAGTCAATATTGGGGGATCGGATTGCACACTGCAACAAACTTATTTAAAAGTATATATATACTTGATTAAAATAAATATATGAGAGGATTGAAAATGAATATATTGTGGGAGCGGTTGTACGCTGCAATGGAAATTGGTTGAAATAATAATGGGTTATGACTGTTGAGTTAGCTTCAATTATTATAAATGAGTTACCTGATTTATTTTTATTATTGTTGTTGTTACTAATATTGCGTACAGGTTAATGTAAGTGACCTTCCTTAGCCTCGTCACTACTTCGTCGAGGTTAGGCTCAGCACTTACCAGTACGTGGGGTCGGTTGTACTGATACTACACTCTGCACTTCTTGTGCAAATTTCGGATTTGGTCCCAGCAGCGTACCATAGACTTGCTCGGATTTCAGCTACCAGAGGAGACTTGAGGTATAACTGTACGGTGTCCGCAATTCTGAAGTCCTCGTCTACTTTACTTTAGCTGTGTGTTTGTTTCTTGAAAATTTTATTTATTCAGACCTTTATTTGTATTATTCTAGAAGCTCGTACACCGTTATTTTTATGGATTATTCACTACATTTTAGACTTTACTTCCACATTTGTTTCTTTATTATTAATATATTTATAAATTGTTTTAAAATGGATTATATTATTCTAACGTTGGCTTGCCTAGCAAGTGAAATGTTAGGCGCTATCACGGTCCCAAGGGTGGAAATTTCGGGTCGTGACAGTTGGTATCAGAACACTAGGTTACATAGGTCTCACGAGTCACGAGCAAGCTTAGTAGAGTCTGAAGGATCGGTACGGAGACGTCTGTATTTATCTCTCAGAGGCTATAAAGTTTAGGAACAATATCACTTCTTTCTTATTCTATCATGCAATTTTATCCTATCAATGATGATTGAACCATTCTACTCTTATTCTCTCGCATATGGTGAGAACACATAATACCTCTACCGATGGACAAGGTCCAGAGCCCCCAGTGGCAACTATAACCAAGGGTAGAGGTCGAGGCCGAAGTCGTGCTATAGGCTGAGGCAGAGGCAGAGGTAGAGCTCAGTCCAGAGCTCGAGCAGCTGCACCTGTTGTAGAACCTCAGGCGGATCTTTAGGAGGAAGTTCCAGTTCAAAATGTACCAGTTGGACCAGTTCAGGTTCCGGAAGGATTCATAGCCACTCCAGTGCTTCAGGACGCTCTAGTCCGTTTGGTGAGTCTTATGGAGGGCGTGGCCCAGAATAGTATATTTCCAGTGGCACCAGCTATCTCACAGGCTGGGGAGGAGCACAAACTCCCACTACTCCCGCTCCGGAGCAGATGGCTCCCTAGAATTAGGCTTCAGCAGCCCCGCCAGTTGGGGTAGTTTAGCCAGTTATTGCGGCATAGACCGGTGATAGGCCCGCCATGTCTTTTGAGGCCTTATTGATACTGGATAAGTTTACCAATCTCTTTCTAGTTCACTTCAGTGGTACACCTTCTGAGAGCCCATAGGATTATCTTGCACGGTGCCACGAGGTGCTGCGGAACATGGGTATAGTTGAGACCAATGGGGTTGATTTTGCTGTATTTCTGATGATGGGTTTCGCCAAGAGGTGGTGGAGAGATTATATATTGGCCAGACCAGTTGGATCGCCTGCACTTACCTGGGAGCAATTCTCTCAGCTATTTCTGGAGAAGTTCCTTCTTATCACGCTGAGAGAGGATGTTCGCAAACAATTTGAGCGTCTACAGCAGGGTAGTATGATTGTTACTCAGTATGAGTCTCGTTTTGTGGATTTGGCCCATCATGCTCTCCTTTTACTACCTACTGAGGGAGATAGAGTGAGGAGGATTATTGAGGGACTCACTCACCCTATCAGGCTTCAGATGGCCAAGGAGACCGGAAGTGAGATTTCTTTTCAGGCGGCTGCTAATGTCGTGGGGATGATCGAGATGGTTCCTGCACAGGAGAGTTGGAAGAGGTCTGATAAGAGGCCTCAATGGTGCCTCGTCTAGGGGCAGGGGTAATTTTGGTAGGGGTCATCCTTCCAGACCGTTTTATTCAGCACTTCATGCATCTCATGGTGCTTCTGGGAGTCACGGTCCTATTATGTCTTATTTTGGACACCCAACATTCAGTGCACATTCAGCTCCTATTAGTGCACCACCACTCTAGAGTTACTATAGTGGTTATCCTGCCCATTTGGGTCAGCTTCAGCTTCAGCAGCCACGACATCAGGATGGGTGCTATAAGTGTGGGAACATTGGTCACATCAGGAGGTATTGCCCTAGATTGGCGAGTAACAGATCTCGGCAGGATTCTCGTGCCATCATACTGACACCAGTTGCTTCACCGCCTGCTCATCCAGCTAGCGGTAGGGGTCAGGCAGCTAGAGGTGGAGGTCAGGCCATTAGAGGTGGAGGTCAGACCGTTAGAGGTGGAGGCTAGCCAGTTAGAGGCCGTCCCAGGGACGCAATTCATAGTGGTAGGGCTTAGCCCCGATTTTATGCTTTTCCAGATAGGCCTGAGGCCGAGTCATCTGATGTTGTGATCACAGGTATTATTCCAGTTTTTCATAGATATGTTTCAGTTCTATTTGATTCAGGATCTACTTATTCCTATGTGTCCTCCTATTTTGCTTCATATTTGGTTGTGCCTTGTGATTCTCTGAGTGCTTCTGTGTGTGTATCTACACCGATGGGAGACTCTGTTGTAGTAGATCATGTCTATCGTTCATATGTGGTTACTATTGATAGTCTTGAGACTAGTATGGATCTTCTACTGCTTGATATGGTAGATTTTGATGTCATCTTAGGTATGGATTGGCTGTCACCGTATCATGCTATATTGGATTGTCATGCCAAGATAGTGACTCTAGCCATGCCAGGGTTACCTCGGTTAGAGTGGAAAGAAACTCCTGGTCATTCTGCCAGCAGGGTTATTTCATATATGAAAGCTCGGCGTATGGTAGAGAAAGGGTGTCTAGCCTATTTGGCTTATATTCGCGATCCCAGTGCGGATGTTCCTTCTATGGACTCAGTACCAGTTGTTCGTGAATTTTCAGAAGTATTTCCCGCAGATTTATCGGGGATGCCACCCGATAGAGATATTGACTTCTGTATTGATCTGGCTCCGGGCACTCAGCCCATTTCTGTTCCACCATACCGTATGGCCACGCCGGAGTTGAAAGAATTGAAGGAGCAGTTACAAGACTTGCTTGATCAGGGATTTATTATACCCAGTGTCTCGCCCTGGGGTGCTCCAGTACTATTTGTGAAGAAGAAAGATGGCTCTATGCTGATGTGTATAGATTATCGACAGTTGAACAAGGTCACTATCAAAAACAAATATCCGCTGCCAAGAATTGATGACTTATTTGATCAGCTTCAGGGTGCTAAGGTATTTTCGAAGATTGATTTGAGGTCTGGTTACCATCAGTTGAAGATTAGGGCATCTGATGTCCCTAAGATAGCTTTTCGGACTCGGTATGGGCATTACGAATTCCTAGTGATGTCATTTGGGTTGACAAATGCTTCAGCAGCATTTATGGATTTGATGAATCGGGTGTTCAAGCCCTATTTGGATTCTTTTGTGGTTGTATTCATTGATGATATCTTGATTTACTCCAGCAGTCGAGAGGAGCATGAGCATCATCTTCGGAGTGTGCTTCATACTTTGAAGAATAATCAGTTATATGCCAAATTTTCAAAATGTGAGTTTTGGTTAGACTCAGTTGCTTTTTGGGGCATGTTGTATCCGCATAAGGTATAAAGGTGTATCCTAAGAAGATAGAGGTTGTTCAGAATTGGCCTAGACCTGCTTCAGTTAAAGAGGTCTGGAGTTTCCTGGGTTTAGCAGGTTACTATCGTCGGTTCGTGGAAGGGTTTTCATCAATAGCAAGAACATTGACCATACTGACCTAGAAAGGTGTCCTATTCAGATGGTCTGATGAGTGTGAGTTGAGCTTTCAGAAGCTCAGGACCTCTTTGACTACGGCACCAGTGTTGGTATTACCCATAGGTTCAGGATCGTATACGGTATATTATGACGCATCTCACATTGGGCTTGGTGCAGTATTAATGCAAGATGGCAGGGTGATTGCATATGCGTCGTGGCTGTTGAAAGTTCACGAGAAGAATTATCATGTTCATGACTTAGAATTGGCAGGCATTGTTCATGCGTNCAGAGAGAGGCAGTATAATGATCCTCATTTAATTCTCCTTAAGGACACAGTGCGGCAAGGTGATGCCAAACAGGTTGCTGTGGGGGAAGATGGAGTTCTACGAATGCAGGGTCGTATTTGTGTGCGTAATGTTGATAGGCTTTGTGAATTAATTCTTGAAGAGACACACAGTTCCAAGTATTCTATTCATCCAGGTACCGCCAAAATGTATCAAGATTTGCGGCAACATTATTGGTGGAGAAGAATGAAAAAGGATATAGTTGCATATGTAGCTCGGTGTCTGAATTGTCAGCAAGTTAAGTACGAGCATCAGAAACCTGGTGGTTTGCTTCAGAAGTTAGAAATTCCTGAGTGGAAGTGGGAGCGTATCACTATGGATTTTGTTGTTGGGCTCCCACGGACTCAGAGAACATTTGACGCAATTTGGGTCATTGTCGACAGGTTGACCAAGTCAGCACATTTCATTCCAGTGGCAGTTACCTATTCTTCAGAGAGGTTAGCTGAAATTTACATTCGTGAGATTTTTCGCCTTCACGGTATGAGTCTATTATTTCAAATTGAGGTACGCAATTTACCTCACACTTCTGCAGGGCTGTACAGTGTGAGTTAGACACGCGGGTTGAGTTGAGTACAACATTTCATCAACAGACAGACGGACAGTCAGAGCGCACCATTCAGATATTGGAAGATATGCTTCGCGCTTATGTCATAGACTTTGGAGGTTCTTGGGATCAGTTCTTGTCACTTGAAGAGTTTGCTTATAATAATAGCTACCAGTCGAGCATTCAGATGGCTCCATATAAGGCATTATACGGAAGGCGATGTCGTTCGCCAGTTGGCTGGTTTGAACTGGTAGAGGCTCGGTTGTTGGGAACCGATTTGGTACAGGATGCCTTGGATAAGGTTAAGATTATTCAGGATCGACTTCGCATAGCTCAGTGTAGGAAAAAGCGTTACACCGACCGTAAAGTTTGTGATATTTCATTCATGGTTAGAGAAAGAATATTACTCTGGGTTTTACCTATGAAAGGTGTAATGAGGTTCGAAAAGAAGGGCAAGTTGAGCCCTAGGTATATTGGACCCTTTGAAATTCTTGAAAGGGTGGGTGAAGTGGCCTATATGCTTGCATTACCACCTAGTTTATCAGCGGTTCCTCTGGTGTTCCAAGTGTCTATGCTCCGGAAATATCATGGTGATCCATCCCATGTGTTAAATTTCACCTCAGTCCAATTGGACAAAGATTTGACTTACGATGAGGAGTCGGTGGCTATTCTAGCCCGGCAGGTCCGACAGATGAGGTCTAAGAGTTATCTTTCAGTTCGAGTGCAATAGAGAGGTCAGCCGGTAGAGGCATCTACCTGGGAGTCCAAGTCGGAAGAGCGAAGCAAATATCCACACTTATTCACCCGCTCAAGTACTTTTTCTAACTTCGTTCGAGGACGAACGTTTGTTTTAGAGGTGGAGAATGTGGTGACCCAAAATGTCATCTTTATATTTAATAAATAATTCTATGTTCTAAGACCTTGAAAAACACTAATTATCACTCCTCGACTTGTGTGCGCAGTCCGTATAATTTTTCAGAAAGTTTATATGTGAAAAATAGATTAAAATGTGAAGTAGAGCTTTAAAACTCAACTAAGTTGACTTTGGTCAACATTTTGAGCAAACAGACTCGGATCAGTGATTTGACAGTTCCAGTAGGATAATATCGCGATTTGGAACTTGGGCATATACCCGGAATTGAATTCCGAGGTCCCTACCTCGAGATATGGAATTTTGATGAAAGATTAAAAGCTTGAAAGCTTAATGAGTTTTAAGAAATTACTGATGTTGGATTTATTGACACTAGGTCTGTATTTTTGTTTCGGAGTCCGGTATAGGTCCACAATAATATTTTGACTTGTTTGCTGAATTTGGTGGGAATCGAAGTTGATTTGACGTGATTCGGACGTCCGATTGTAAAAATATAAGTTTTAAAATTTTCTTGAAAATTTCCTTTGATTTGGTGTCCGATTCGTAGTTCTAGGTGTTAGTTTGGTGATTTGATCGTGCGAGCAAGTTCGTATGATATTTTAGGACTTGTATGCGTGTTTGGTTTGGAGCCCCGAGGGCTCGGGTGAGTTTCGGATAGGCTACGGGATGATTTCGGCCTTAGGAAATCTGGTTTTCTGCAGACTTCAGGCTTCTGATATGTTCTTCTTCGTGTTCGCGAAGGCACTCTCGCGAACGCGAATAGCAAATTGGGGCTGGCATGTTTTGTGCTTCGTGTTCGCGACAAAGTGAACGCGTTCGCGAAGGCTTGAGGTGCAAAGCTTCGCGTTCGCGATCGAAGCCTCGCGTGTGCGAAGGGAAAGAGGCTAACCAGGAAAATTATCTTCGCGTTCGCGAAGGGCATATCGCGTTCGCAAAGGCCAAGCCAGGCAAGCTTCGCATTCGCGAAGAGTAAAATTGGTCAGCAAAAATTTGTGCTTCGCGAACGCGAGGCACTGACCGCATGCGCGAAGGGTAAAAATTCTAGAAATAGAACTTAAGTTCTGAAAAATGGGATTCGTCCCATTTTCAACCCTTTTCTATTTTTGAGCTCGGGTAAGGCGATTTTCGGGCGATGTTTACAGGAAAACATTGGGGCAACTGTTCCTTATCCTATATTGATTATATTTCATGATTCCATACACATTTACATCATGAATCTGTGAATATATGGAAGAAAAATCAGACTTTTATAAAATCTTCCAAAAATAAAAATTTAAGATTTGAGGGTCCATTTGACATCCGAACTTGATCATTTTTGTATGGTTGGACTCGTCTCAGAATGAGTGTTCGAATTTCGTAAGTTTTTTCGAGATTTGAGACATGAGCCCCACTGTAAAATATTAAAATTAATTTCGGAGTTTTATCCGAAAAAATTTAGTAAATTCATATGGAATTAATTCCTATGATTCGGATTGAGTATATCGAATTGTTTGTGAATAGATTTGACACTTTTGGAGACAAATTCAAAAGGAACAGTTGTGGTCGAATAATTTATTGGAATTTGCAAAGCGAGGTAAGTGTCGTGGTTAACCTTGACTTGAGGGAATAGAACCTTTAAACTATTTGTTATGTGAAATGCATGTGAACGACGTATAGGCGTGGTGACGAGTGTCTATACGTCGTCAAATTAATTATTTGCATAATTATTTGAAAAACCATAAATAATTTTAAATCATGAATTAATTGTTACAATAATTGTTTGTCTCCTATTCTTTGTCAAATATTAATTCTTTAAATCCTGCAATAATTGTTACATGCTTTGATTTATGTGTTTTAATTGTTATTTGATATTTAGCATACTAAATATTAACTGCCTATTTTCTCCACCATTTTCATAATTAATTGATAATTGCTATTGTTTGCTCATAGATAAATTATAATTATTGTGTGCCTTGATGCTTAATAGTTTCTCATTGGACGTGATATTTGTTGGAGTAATTGTTATTACATTTATGAGTTGTTTAAAGTTATATTGGGAGAACGGGTTACACGCCGCAACGGAAATGAAAAGGAATATATATATATATATATATTGGAGGATCAGGTTGCACGCCGCAATAGACTTATTAAAAAGTTCATATTGGGGGATCGGATTGCACGCCACAACAAACTTATTAAAAAGTCCATATTGGGGGATCGGATTGCATGCTGCAACAGACTTATTAAAAAGTCCATATTGGGAGATCGGATTGCACGCCGCAATAGACTTATTTAAAAGTCAATATTGGGGGATCAGATTGCACGCTGCAACAGACTTATTTAAAAGTCTATATATACGTGATTAAAATAAATATATGAGAGGATGAAAATGAATATATCGTGGGAACGGTTGCACGCTGTAACAGAAATTGGTTGAAATAATAACAGGTTATGACTGTTGAGTTGGCTTCAATTATTATAAATGAGTTACCTGATATATTTCTATTATTGTTGTTGTTATTAATATTGCGTATAGGTTAATGTAAGTGACCCGCCTTAGCCTCGTCACTACTTCGTCGAGGTTAGGCTCAGCACTTACCAGTATATGAGGTCGGTTGTACTGATCCTACACTATGCACTTCTTGTGCAGATTTTAGAGTTGGTCCCAGCGGCGTACCATAGACTTGCTCGGATTTCAGCTGCCAGAGGAGACTTGAGGTATAACTTTTCGGCATCCGCAGTTCTGAAGTCCCCGTCTACTTTACTTTAGTTGTGTATTTATTTCCAGATAACTTTATTTTATTCAAACCTTTATTTATATTATTCTAGAAGTTCGTGCACTTGTAACACCAATTCTGGGATGGTATTTAGATACCATTATTTTTATGGATTATTCACTACATTTCAGACTTTACTTCCGCATTTGTTTCTTTATTAATAATAAATTTAAAAATTATTTTAAAATAAATTATATTATTCTAACGTTGGCTTGCCTAACAAGTGAAATGTTAGGCGCCATCACGGTTCCGAAGGTGAAAATTTTGGATCGTGAAAAGACTTCACGATTTGTCACCGTATAATTTTACTCCTCTTACGAAATGCTTCTGTGATATATATATGGTTCATTGAAAGGTTTTTGTAAAAAAGAAATTAAAACGCACACGTTTATTCGTGAGTGGGGTCAAGGACCCATCAAAGCCTCTTATTCTCATGGGATCGGGATATTTGCCTCTGTAGGATTTATGTACCACACTCTCATGGGAGCGGGTCATTCGCCTCGGTAGGTTAATTGATTTATCATATGGTTCGGGCCGTTCGACCCTCGGCAGTGCACAGTTTTATTATTATGTTGGATCGGGCCGTACACCTCGACATTTCCTATATTACATTTCCATGAAATCGTGCGTAAAACTTGGCAAGAAGCCAGTGTATTCGTAAAATCCGGATTTGAATTATGGTAGCCACTTGATGAGTTTCACCATACCTATATATATGCTCCGGTTAAGGAGGGAATTTCTAATGAAGAGCTTGAGTTCCTCGTGAAGAGAGGGGATTTATACCACGTGATCTATATTTGTCTATTTCACTTACTTATTCTGCATCATATTTTCTACCTCTTTACTGTACCTTATGTTGTTGGATCACTAGTGAGTGTCGATGTCGACCTCTCGTTACTACTTCTCTGAGGTTAGGCTAGATACTTACTGGGTACACGTTGCTTACGTACTCATACTACACTTGCTGCATATTTTTGTGCAGGTATATATATATGTTTAGAGGCCATGTGAGAGCAGAGGCGTGTATATATGCGGGGACCTACGTGAGCTGCATTCCATTTGTCGACCCGCAGTCAGCAGAGTCTCCTTCTGAGCATTTATATTTTTCGTGTCCAATTTGTATTCCGGACAACTGCTGTATTTTTATTTTATATTCCTAGTTAATGCTCATGCACTTGTGACACCGGATTTTGGGATGATTATGGGTTGTTCTGTATTGAATTTGTTAAAAGTATTATTATTTACTCTGTAAATCCCCATTCTTTACTATTTAAATTGAAGGAAAAATATGATTTCAAAAATAATAAAATGAGAACCCAATTAAGTATTTATTGTTGGCTTGCTTGACAGTGGTGTACGGTGCCATCACGACCTTTGAGAATTTTGGGTCGTGACAACAAAGAACTAAAGAGATAATCTCCTTACAACCCAAAGGGACTGGAGTAGGATATCACATTGGTTCCGAACCAGTATAAAATTCCTGGTGTCATTTACCTTATTACTTTTATATTTTATTATAAGCAATTACTGTTCATTGAGATAAGTATTTGATTGAATCGAAATACTAACAATATTGTGCAGGCTGTCTCCGTATTAGTCGACTAAGTTTGAGGAGTAGTCGAATAGAAATTTAAAGAGGCTACAATTCACCCTCGGGGGGAGGGGGGGGGTGAATTGTAGCCTCTTTAAATTTCTAGTCGACTACTCCTCAAACATACTCAAACATACATATATACATACATACATATATATATATATACATACATACATACATATATATATACATACATATATATATATATATATATATATATATATAAGCATGAAGGACCTTAACAAAATGTTGTTCGCTTTTTTACCTTTAAACATAGAATTCATACTAGATAAAATGGTCATTTTAATATTTTTCTAATATTTAGGAACTATAAATTCGTTGAGATTTGGTTATTAAATATTTCCTTCTTTAAACTAGATACCTAAAATTTAGGACTTTAAAATTGATTAAAATTTTACCTTAAATAGATATTTAAAAAGTCAATTAATATTTACCTTAAATAAACGTTACTACAAAATTTAAAACTTTAAGTAGTTCTATATGGAAATTGAAAAGTGACAGTGTAATGGTATTCCATTTATTAATGGCGAACAAAATAATCTTTAACAACGATGAGTGATATTTTTGAAGAATAATTTCTTTACTTGGTATTTGCAATAAATTACATTAATTTATTCTAATTACATGGTAAATAATGTGAGACTATAATAAAAACTACAAAATATATAGAAAAATAGTATTTCACTTTTCTTTAAATTATGTCTTCTTCAATCAATATAGACTTTTATTAAAGCCCGGAACTTCAACGATAAAATGATCAACTTTTTTATCATTAAATAAATTTCATATTGGAAAAAATCATCGTTTAATTATTATATTTTAATATTTAGGGCATTAAATTTACTAAAAGTTTGACTCTTAAATCTTTTTTTATTTGAACTATACAGAAAATTATAATATTTAGGAATGTAATTTCAGTAAGATTATTTATATAAGTCGAGTAAGTTAATTTTCACAAGAATCAAATTTTAGGAATTGTTATCTCAACCAGAATATAAATAATCTATGTGACATTAGAAGTGTTCCACTTCAAGATACCAAGAGATAAAAACTTAAAGCAAATTGTACAGAAATCATACTCATGAGCTAACAACTATTTTCAGATCGCTAAAATTTTATAGATTTAAGGTTGGTAATGTAAAAGTATTTGATATTTCACGCTATTCTTTTTTAAGAAATGTTAATAAAATATTTTCCAAAAGTGTTATCATAGAGTTTCGTATCTTTTCCTAGTATCGATAAATCTATCTAGCGGATAGATATTGCATGTAATCCCAAACAAATATCAAATTAGGGATGTGGTTAACTGACAACATTCATCATTTTTTTCAGAAATTTGTATTTTTAAAATTTTACAACACTTTTGAAAATAATATCTATTTAATTTTCTTAAAATTTATATTTATCGATATAAAATACACGTGCAACGCATATTATTATGTTGTATTTGGACATTTGTTTTTTATATGCATTTTCTTTGCTCGATTTTTTTGTTGCCGTTATGTTTTGTTATTTGATGGTGTATACATACGTTTGATTGTGTGTAGCATATTAAGTTTATAAGTAATTTGCTACAAATACAAAAGGATAGAGGTCTAAAGTATATGAAAAAAAATTTAATCGGACTTGAGATGTCAAATTCAATGTATATTTTGTTGTCAGTATGCTGGAGTATGTGTGTGCGTTTGTATCATAATAAAATATCACCGAGATAATTAACTAATTTTTTACCTTTAAAAGTATATTTAATGTTAACTCAAATCTCTATAGGATCTGTACGTCATTAAACATTCTTTTCCTAAATTTAGGCTATCATGTATTTTGCAGTCCACTGCTATTGGTCGCAAAGTTGCCTATGAAAGATTTGCTTAAATGTTATCACTTGCTTCAATTAATTTTTATTTTCTTTAAAAAAAGACAATAATTTAAAATTTTGGTGAAATAAAAAAAATACGGAAAAGGCTCAAAAATGTCCTTAACCTATCAGAAATGGTTCAAGAACGCCCTCATCCACCTTTTGGTCCACAAATGCCACTAACATTGTTTTTGGTATCAAAATTGCCCCTTGAACTAACGTTTGATTTATCGGATGTGTGGGGCTTTTTTTTTAAAAATTCACGTTGCACTGTTCAATTGGTTAACATTGAGGAATAAAATTAATAGACCCAACACATAAATCCGACCCACATATTCTGATAATCATATTTTCCCCTAATGGTTCTTGAAAAGTGCCGCTAAGAGTTCTTCCTATGAAAATCAATAACAACTGCTATTAGGCAATTAGCTTAAAATTTCATAGGTAGAAGCGAGGGACAACAATATAAGGTTAAAAGATATTTGCTTTCTGATGGCCATTCTGAGTTCAGATGAGATACCTTATGGATCATCCCATCTTTGGTGTTGGAGCAGCTCAATTTCTTGTATAGATCAAGAAACGTCTTCTACTTCGCTGACAATGACTGCAGAAGTAAAGCATCTCAGATTATCATACTAGTTAATTAATTAAAGAAGTATAGAAAAAGAAGAAACATATTGCACTTGTTTTACAGAGATTATGCATCCAATTCTATTCTGGATAATAGACTTTTCTTTTGTAAGAGATGATAATTAACGAGGCCGATCTATTTTTTTTGCTTTCAAGACCACTTAAAGCTTTTTTCATTATCATATAAGGTAGCTTGGATATGATTCGTGCTAATTTGGGCTTAATTCATATCAGTCATAGTGATGTCGTTCTGGTGGAGAAGAAAGGAAGATGAAGATGAAAAAAGGATATTGGGTTTAATAAAAATATGGGTATCAGAATATGTGGGTCGTATTTGTGGGTTAGGTTTAATTAATTTTATTCCTCAATGTTAACCAATTGGATAGTGCCACGTGGATTTTTAAAAAGCCCCACACATCCAATAAGCCAACCGTTAGTTCAAGGAGCAATTTTGATACTAAAGAAAATATTAGTGGCATTTTTGGACCAAAAAGCAGATGATAGGCAATTTTGAGCCATTTCTGATAGGTTAAGGGCATTGTTGAGCCTTTTCTTAAAAAAGTATTATCTTGCAATATAAACTTTGTTTGTTATTGGATAAAAAGAATAGGTAGGATAACAATAGCTAAGTGATTTGTAACTCAAAAAAAGTAGCTTAGAAAATGGGATCACCTAAAATTTTATATTTTTCTATACAAATTTCATAGTAACTAACATGGACAAATGCAGACGTTAATACTAAATTGTTCATATCACAAATTTAAAAGATATTTAATTATATTTTATTTATTTATTATGTAAGCATAATAAATGAGTGTTGTATCTTCCTTAACGTACCTTACTATTTCATATTAATCATTTTTCTTGTACACAAATTTTAATTGAGTGACGTGGAATACACGTGCAACGCACGTACTTTAAAATTAGTTATTATAAAAGCACGAATATTTAAACACTAAATGTTAAACAACTAAAATATCCCCAAATATCTTAATCTACCTTTATGCCCTTCAAAAAAAGTATTTCTTCAAAATATAGTATCGCCTTTTTTTTTTTCCTACAGAAAGGAATATGGTTCCTCATTATTTTATTGCAACACACACGACATATCATTTTTTTACAGGTAAATTAATTTCCTTTGCCACAAGAATTGTAATATTTGCATTCTTTCCTTCTCGGTGTTTTGTTTTTTGTTTTCTATCAGCATTTGAATCAATTATGGTTGTCTTTTGGGGTGACGAGGGCTAGGGTTTTGTTGGGGTTTTGAGTAATTTCTCATCTTAAGTTCGTATAATAATCATCATGTATGTTTTTTGCTCTTTGGGGTTAGCGTGGCTAACTTGTTGGAGTTTTGGATGCGTAAATACTTCATGTAGCCTTCTTGATTTAATGGTATTATCTTTGTGTAGGCATATAAATTTTATTGGAATTAAATCCGTAAAATAATTTGAATTATGTTTTAAATTGAAGATATATCAGTTCAAATAAATTTATTGGGCTAATATAATTGGATTAGTTTGGTATCACGTGTCAAATGACGTGGCATGTCAAGTCAAACGAAAGAGCCAATAGGATCGTGCCACATGTCAAAAATGACAAGGCATGCCAAGCCAAATTAAAAGGCCAATGAAATTGCGCCACGTGTGCAAGTGACATGTTCTGGCCAATCAAATGCGGACATGTCATACTTCAATTTGATTGGTCGGAAATAATTTATTTTTATCATAACTCTTCCCTTCCACAACTATAAATAGGGGTCTTCATAACCTAGAAACGGACCAGGAGTGATAACAAGAAGCAAGAAAGAGCTCATGAATCAAACGCTGCAAATTCCTCTACAAGTTTCAAGCTTCAAGCAATCAAGTCCAATTTCAAGCTCAAGAACAAAGAACAAATCAAGATCAAGCTCAAAGGCCCTTGAATTTATATTAGAAAAGTAGAATCAGAGGATCCATAAAAATTGTATACTCATATCATTTGAAACCAAATACTATAATTATTGTAATATTTTCGGTCTTGATTTTATTTTTTCGACGTAATTTATTGTCTACAAATTCTGGCACGCCTAGTGGGACAATCGCTACCTCTCATCTTAAATTTTCAATCACCAAAGTTCAAGAATATTAAAATGGCTTCAAAGAAAATCAACTCTAGTTCAACTTCCACCAAGGCTGTTAATCCCAGTTTCTATGCTGATGTGGAAAGCATCCTCGATGTTACTTTTGGAAGATTTAGACTAGTTACGAGGAGCAAAGCAAGCTCATTGGGACAACAAGCACCCCAAGTGCCGTCCGCATCAACCCCTATTTTCGAATATTCATCCTCAAAAGTAGCAAGATCTTTCAGAAACGCACCCAAAGGAGGAAGCGATATTGTTGAAAAGATAAAGAAAACTCTTGCTCTGCTTGAACTTTTTGGATCTAAGTACTCTACTGTAAAGGAAGATGATGATGCTTCAAGTGATAGATCCTCCCCACTTACACCACATAGCATGAGCCAATCGAGGATCAATCTGTGTGACAATCCATGCTACTCTCCATCGTCCACGACAATCATACAAGCCATGATGACAAACACCTCATCTGTGGAGGAGCAGTTGGCAAACTTGATGGAAGCAATCGATGGTTTGACCAAGTGCATGCAAAATCAAGATGCTAGAATCGACAAGCTAACAGAAAGGGTGGGAATCTTGATGGAAGAAGAATCCACCCACGCACCTGGCAAGCTCCCAGAAGTTTCAGATATTGATTCTCCCCCAAGACAAGTAGCATCCACTAAGGCTATCCCTGTCTCATCTGAAGAGATGATTCCAATCGATCAACTGAAGGAGTTCATTGAAGGAACCATTAAGAACAAGTATGGAATTGCTGCCAAGTCCTCCCTTACATATGCAAAGCCATACACTGCAAGGGTCGATATGTTGAAGATGCTTGCTGGCTATCAACCTCCAAAGTTTTAACAGTTTGATGGTAAAGGTAATCCAAAGAAACATGTGATGCACTTCATTCAAACGTGCAACAATACTGGGACTTATGGAGATTACCTAGTCAAGCAGTTTGTCCGCTCGCTAAAAGGAAATGCTTTTGACTGGTACACAGACATCGAGGCTGGATCTATTGATAGCTGGGATCAACTAGAGCAAGAGTTCCTCAATCGCTTTTATAGCACGAGACATACTGTGAGTATGATACAACTTACAAATACTCGTCAATGAAAAGGTGACCCAATTATCGACTTTATCAATCATTGGAAGAATACAAGCCTCAACTACAAAGAGAGGCTTAGTGAAGCTTCTAGCATAGAGATGTGCATCCAAGGCATGCATTAGGGACTCCGCTACATACTGCAAGGTATCAAGCCTATCACATTTGAAGAACTTGCAACTCGTGCCCGTGACATGGAGTTAAGCATGGCGTCCGCTGGAAACAAAAGGTTGCCTATCTATGAGCCTCGCAAAGGGAATGACAAGCAAGAAGTCAGGAAATGTAGCAAGTTTGTACCCAGGTCTGAAAACAAAGAAGCTATGAATGTCAACACCTTACTTGTGAAGTTCACAACGAAGATGAGCAAGAAGCAGAGTACGAAATCCACTTCTTTTCAAGATAAACCAAGTGGGAAGTTGATTCTAAAAGAAATGCAAGAGAAGGAGTACCCATTTCTGGATTCCAATGTGGTAGGAATTTTTGAAGAACTCCTCGAGTTAAATCTCATTGAAATGAAGCAGCCAAATGAAACTGGTAAAACGAATGACCCAAATTACTGCAAATACCATCGACTTGTGAGTCACCCTCTAGAGAAGTGCTTTGTCTTCAAGGACAAAGTTATGGACTTGGCTCGTGAAAAGAAGATCGTGCTTGAAGATGAGAAAACAAGCACAAACCAAGTCTCTATCACCTTTGGCTCATACAGTCTGGATGAATTATGCGGTTTTAAAGAAAGTAAAGATGAAGAATTACTGGAGAACAACAAAGTTGAAGTCGATCAACTTGAAAATGATGAAGGTTGGACATTGGTGACTCATCGTAGGTGCCATAAAAGGATCCTACGAAAAGAATAAATATAACAACCAACAAGGAAGATGATGGTAAAAAGACCAATGCAACAGAATCCAATTAGGTGTTTGAAGAAAGCAAAAGTGGAGGTGTGCCACCCTTAAAATCCACGACATCTAGTGACCTTGGAGGATTTCTTGCCATGTTGGTTCCGCATGAAGATTTCCCGTGACGGTATTGAGGCCTCTTGTTGCAATGCTGATAAAGGAAAAGAAAAGAGTGATGACCTACCATTGACACCATCTTCAAAAAATCTCATCGAGTCTATTTCTCCAGAAGTTAACGCGTGTGAGGAAAAAGTTACATTCATAAATGACGGTCTTCTACTAGGTGACACTCTTCATAATTGCCTGTTGTACCTGGTTGGCTATATGCATGATGAAAGGATAAATCAAATTTTGGTTGATGGAGGATCCTCAGTGAACATCTTGTGAATTCGCACTGTGAAGGAACTTGGTATCCCAATGAACGAACTCTCGGAAAGTCGTGTGATGATCCGAGGATTCAACTAAGGGGGGAAAATAGCCATAGGTGCTATCAGGCTAGGAATCACCACTGGAGATATGCAATCAAGTACATGGCTACATGCGATCGATGCAAAGACTTCATACAATGTCTTGCTTGGAAGGCCTTGGATACATGAGGATAAAGTAGTTCCATCTACCTACCATCAATGTTTAAAATACTACGAGGGTGAAGTCGAGAGGAAGATAGTTGCTGATGATGAGCCATTCAGCGAGGCTGAGTCACACTTCGCCGATGCAAAGTTCTACTTGAAGAACCACATTGTGAAGGAGCTAAAAGCCGATGATATCATGAAAAGCAAGAATGATGAGCCCATAACTAAAAGAGCTGATGTGACTGCTGGTAGAGCCAAAGTTGTTACTGAAGAGGTGCAACCTGACTCGAATAAATCTTATAGAGGGGATATTGCGTCTTATGGCAAGAAAGTAACTCTTGCGCTCCAATATGTACCTAAAAGGAAGAAAGATGAAGGTGAATCATCTAGTCTCCAAACTAACATGCTAAAGGAGTTAACTCTTCCGGTAAAACGAATTGAGGCGGTAAAGTTGTCCTCAAAGCCACTTGCAGGGTTTGTGGCCCAAAATCGTTTGCAGAATGTGGCACTCCCTACAAAGAGAACATATGAAGGTTTTGATCCTACGCTTACAGGCTATTTGCAAAATCTGGATACAATCCCAATGAGCCGTCAAATTTAGGGAAGCTCCTATAAGAAGCTGCGACGAGGCAACCACGTGAAGGTTTGGGATACAAACAACTGTCACCAGTGCGCATCTCCATAATAAGGGCGAGCATAAATTATATCACCGTAGAAGATGAATATGCCGCTTCTAACAAGCCTTCTATATTTGATCGACTTGGAAAATCAACTGCGAGGACTTCCGTATTTGAGAGATTGGGTCCATTAAAGAAAAGGAATAAGTTTTGAAGAAATTATCGAAATAAAAGAACACCCGCTTCGCCCAAAATTCAGAAGATCTCTAAGGATTTCCAAAGTCTGGTTCCTTCTAGAATGAAACGACAAACAAAAGTCATAGTTCCGTGTGATGAGGTACTAAATGTAAAGCCATACACTGTGGTCTACACTAAAGAACGTGATGAAGACGAAAAAAGTATGGGTTCTTCATATCATGTCACTGCACAAGGCGAGCACGGTGTTTCATCTCTAACGGAGGATGACAAAAATTGGAGGATGTTTTTCCGTGTTATCACATATCCTTCAATGATGGGGACCCTCAAGAAGCTGAAGATGTGAAAGATGCTCCCCCAGAACTTGAAGAAGGGGTGAAGGCAACGATTGATGCCTTAAAAGAAGTTAACCTTGGCACAGATGAAGAACCAAGGCCCATATACCTAAGTGCTTTACAAGCAACCGATGAAGAAAGCACTTATATCGAGTTACTCAAGGAGTTCAAGGATATCTTTTATTGGAGTTACAAAGAGATTCCTGGCTTAGACCCCAAAGTAGCAGTTCATCACCTTGCAGTCAAGAACGGTGCTCGTCTTGTTAAGCAAGACCAAAGGCGCTTTAGGCCGGACTTGGTTCCCTTGATCGAAAGTGAAGTTAACAAACTCATTGAAGCTGGATTTATTCAGGAAGTTAAATACCCAACATGGGTCTCAAGTATTGTCCCTGTAAGGAAGAAAAATGGCCATATTCGGGTGTGTGTTGACTTCAGAGATGTCAAAAATGTGTTTCCCAAAGATGAATTCCCGCTTCCTATTCCGGAGCTGATGATCGATGCCACTACTAGGCATGAGGCAATGTCATTTATGGACGGTTCATCGAGCTATAATCAAATTCGAATGGCACCAAAAGATGAAGAGCTTACTGTATTTCGTACCCCCAAGGATATCTATTGCTACAAGGTAATGCCTTTTGGCTTGAAGAATGTCGAATGCTATGTTGAGGACTTGGTGGTAAAATCAAGAGAGAAGAGCGACCACTTGAAAGACTTGAGAATAGTGTTTGAGTTTCTCCAGAGGTACCAACTTAGGATGAATCCATTAAAATGTGCCTTTGGAGTTACTTCTGGAAAGTTCCTTGGTTTCATTGGCCGACATCAAGGGATCGAAATTGATCAAGCCAAAGTGGATGACATTTTGAAGATGCCCGAGCCTCGCGCTATTCGTGAATTGAAAAGTCTGCAAGGAAATCTAGCACACCTTTGGAGATTCATCTCAAACCTAGTTGGGAGATGCCAACCATTCAGTTGCCTCATGAAGAAAGGCGTTCCTTTCAAGTGGGACCAAGTTTGTAGCAATGCCTTTGAAAGCATCAAAACATACTTGATGAAGCCTCCAATTTTGGCAACCCCATACCCGGAAAGCCATTGATACTATATATTTCAGCACAAGAAAGGTCTGTTGGAGCGCTGTTGGCCCATGAAAATAGTGAAGGAAAAGAAAACTCTCTTTACTACTTGAGTAGGATGATGACACCAAATGAGTTGAATTATTTGCCAATCGAAAAGTTATGTTTGGCACTAGTCTTCTCAATCCAAGAGTTGAAGCGCTAATTTCAATATCATGTCGGTCGTCTTATTTCTAGAGAAAATCCCATCAAGTTTATTATGTCAAAACCTGTCCTTAGTGATCGACTAGCAAGATGGTACCTCAAGTTTCAACAATTTGAAACTATGTACATCCCTCAAAAGGCTATAAAAAGGACAAACGTTAGCATACTTCTTGGCAGATCACCCTATACCTGATGATTGGGATCTAACTGACGAGCTACCTGATGAGGATGCAATGGTCATTAAAGTTCAACCTCCATGGAAGATGTACTATGATGGTGCTGCACATCGCAGAGGAGCTGGTGCTGGTGTAGTATTTGTCACCTCTCAAGGCGAAGTTCAGCCCTACTCTTTTACGTTGATACAACTCTGCTCTAACAAAGTTGTTGAGTATCAAGCATTAATACTTGGTCTTGAAATGGTTGTGTAACGACCCGGCCGGTCGTTTTGAGTATTATAACCTCGTTTTCCTATTTACTACTCAAATTGTGCTTTACGATTGTTATTTGACTTGCCGGGGCAATTGGTTTGGGTCCGGTGAGGTTTTAGAATGATTTGGAACACTTAGTTCCAAGGTTTAGAACTTAAGTTGAAAAGATTGATCTGATGTTGACTTATGTGTAACGACCCCGGAAAATTTATGCTAAGAAAATTAAGGTTTCGTGGTGCCGAACTAGGCTTTCGTGTTTGAGAATTGTAGAAATTCTTTGCGGCTCAGACCTTTTGGGTTGAACAATGCGCCGGGGAGTAAAGGAAAATTTTTGCCGGAAAAAGTCATTTCTGCGGCCCACTATGTGGTCACAGAATCACTCTACATACCGCATAATGGTCGCAGAGTGAATCAAAGGTGGGGCAAGTTTGGAGGAAGGTCTGCGGTGCATTATGCCATCGCAGACCAGTTCTGCAGTGCATTATGCAACCGCAGAACAGGTCTGCGGACCGCATAACGGCTGCAGTTTGAAACAGTGTTGCCCAGTTTCGGAAGGCCTTTATGCGACCCATTATGCGGGCCGCATAACGATTCTGTGGTACGGTTTGCGATCGCGGACTCGGTTTCAGCAAGTTTACGTTTTAGAAATTTTACCCGATCCTATTTTTATAAAAAGGCATTGGGAGTCATTTTGAAGGGTTTCATCTGATATTTTAGAGAGATGTGAGAGATCTTAGAGAGAGAAAGTGAAGACATAGTATTTGTCCATCAATTCTTGTTCAAGATTTGAAGATTTCACAAGGATCTCGCTAGGGCTTCAAAGAGGTAAGAATTTCTAATCCTAGTCTTCAACTTCGAGTTTGGGTAAATATGGGTGATTGAGAGTATGATTCTTGGGTGTGAGAGTATTATTTATACATACACGCACAAATAAGGTTTGTGGAGGGATTGTTGAGTTCAAATGGATAAAGATTGGGTTGAAAATGGTAGAAATCTTCAAAGACTTTAATTGAGGATTTGAGGGTTGAGTTGATGTCGGAATTTGATAAAATTTATATGGTTGGACTCGTTGTTGGATGAGCATTCATATTTTATAACTTTTATCGGGTTCTGAGACGTGGGCTCCACGGGCGATTTTTGAGTGCAATTTCGGATTTTGTTGGAAAATTTATATTTTCACATGGAATTAATTCCTATAATTTGAATTGATTGAATCGAATTAATTATGACTAGATTCGAAGCATTCGGAGGCTGAATTACGAGACAAAGGCATAGCAAAATAAAGAATTACACATTTTGAGGTAAGTAACAGTTCTAAATTTGGTCCTGAGGGTATGAAACCCCGGATTATGTGTTATGTGATCGGTTTTGAGGTGCCGCACATGGTAGGTGACAGGCGTGTGGGCGTGCACCGTAGGAATTGTGACTCGGTCAAATTCCATGGAACTGTGCAATTGCAAAATATGTTGTTATTTGTACATTCTCCATGTAGTAGAGAAATTGAACCACAAATCATGTTTAAATTATGTGTTGGCACTGTAGAGACCCACAAAGGTCGTGTAAATATTGAATTGTCTGCTAAATTATTATTTTGTACTCAGTCACAGTTTACTTATTTATTTTATCTGAGTCTCTATTGTTCATTATTGATGCATCATATTATTGTTGTTTGGGCCAATTTTATGACTATTGAGAGCCCGAGAGACTGGAGAGATTTATGACTGAGTGAGGCAGAGGGCCTGATTGTGAGATATTATACTATAGCATGTGAGTTATCCGTACATTATGTGAGTTGTCCCTGTGGATCCAGATATTGATACTATAGCACATGAGTTGTTCGTGCAACACGTGAGTTGTCCGTGCGGATTATAGCGCTTGGGCTGAAGGAGCCCCTCCGGAGTCTGCACACACCCCCAGTGAGCATAGGTACCTACTGAGTGCGAGTGCTGAGTGGATGGAATGGCTAAGTGACAATGATCCTGAGAGGATGCATTCGATTTCATTATTGTTATACTACAGTCGTCACATATCACTATTTGTTTGGAGATTTCTGAGAGATATTATCTTCTGTTTCAGTCGAACTTGATATGAAATTACTGTTTGGGCCTTAGTTGTTAAACTTACAAGTATGCCTACTTTCTTCTGTTGGAAATTACTGTAATTGGACTTAGCTGTGAAGCTCGTCACTACTTTCAGTTCTTTATTTAGTATGGTTACTTGCTGAGTTGGTTGTATTCATACTACACTCAGCACTTCGTGTGCAAATCCAGGTGTTCCTGGACACAGTGTGTGTTGATTTCTTCACACAGTTGATTATCCGGAGATTCTGAGGTAGCTGCCAGTGTTTCGCAGACCTTATCTCTCCTTCCTTATCTTCTTGATTATTGTATTTGGTTTTAGACTATTATAAATTGTATTTTCTAGACTTGTGATGTATAGATGCTCATGTACTTTGTGACACCCTGATAGTTGGGAATTCCGTATTATGCACATTATGCTTTGGGTTTTCTCTCCCGGTTATGAGAACCTTTACTACTAAAATTGCTTTAAATTCATTCTTGTTAAAAGTATTGGAAATATTTGTGAGAAATCAGCTTGCCTAGTACCACGTTAGGCGCCATTACGACAGGTTAGGATTTTGGGTCGTGACAAGCTGTTGAAATGAAGCGGTTACAATTGCAAGTCTTTGGTGACTCTCAATTAGTGATCAATCAGATTTTAGGTAGTTACGAGGTCAAAAAACCTGAACTCCGCCCATATCATGATTATGCTAAAAACTTAATAGGGTGGGTCGGTGACGTGACTATTCAACACGTGCCAAGGAAAGAAAACAAGAAGGCGGATGCTTTAGCTTCCCTAGCTTCATCGTTAACCCTACCGGATCAAGTGCAGGTTACTATCTGCCAAAAAGGGGTAGTACCGCCACAAAATGAGGATGAAAATGAAGAAAATGAACTCGAGCATCTTGTCGTTGTTTCTGAAGATGAGAAGGAAGAATGGCGACAACCTATTATTGATTACTTGAGCTACGGGATACTTCCAGAAAATCCGAGGAGAAGGACTAAAATCCGTCGTCGTGCACCTCGCTTCCTTTACTACAAAGATTCTCTATACAAAAGGTCATTTGAGGGAGTACTCTTGTGATGCTTGGGGGAAGAAGAAGCACTCCAAGCTTTGCAAGAGGCACATTTTGGGGTATGTGGATCAACCAGTCTGGACCAAAGTTCCACTTTCATATACAAATGATGGGATATTATTGGCCAACGATGATAAAAGATTGCTTGGACTACACTCGAAGATGCAAGGCTTGTCAATTCCATGCAAATTTATTCATCAACCTCCTGAAGTGTTGCACCCAAACTGTTGCATTTGACGTTTGGGGATTGGATGTTGTTGGAGCACTGCCAAAGTCCTCTGGGGGGCACCTATACATCTTGGCTGCAACTTATTACTTCTTAAAATGGGCTGAAGTTGTTGCTCTTAAGGAGGTAAAGAAGGAAAATGTTGCAAGTTTCATCCGAGTAAACACTATCTATCGCTTTGGCATTCCTCGTTACATAATAACGGATAATGGCAAGCCATTCGACAATAGATTGATGAACAAGATTTGTGAACTCTTTGGCTTCAAGCAACGTAACCCTTCTATGTACAATGTTGCCGCCAATGATCTAGCTGAGGCATTCAACAAAACTCTATGCAAGTTTTTAAAGAAAGTTATCTCCAAATCCAAACGAGATTGGAATGACCGTATAGAAGAATCTTTGTGGGCATATAGGACGACTCACCGCACTCCAACACAAGCAACCCCTTATTCACTCGTTTATGGATTCAAAGTCGTCTTCCCACTCGAGCGTCAAATACCTTCATTACGATTAGCTATTCAAGAAGAGATCATTGATGAAGAAAATGCCTGACTTTGATTAGTAGAGTTGGAGGCTCTGGATGAGAAGAGGTTGGAAGATCAACAGAGTCTTGAATGTTATCAAGCTCGATTGTCTCGCGCCTTCAATAAAAGAGTTCTCCCGAGATTCTTTCAAGTAGGAGATCAAGTTCTTGCCATACGAAGACCCATTATTACTTCTCAATAGCCTGTAGGGAAGTTCACTTCAAAATGGGATGGGCCATATGTCGTACAAGAAGCCTACTCAAGTGGGGCTTGCAAGCTGGTTGATACTGATGGCATGAGAATCGTCCCTATCAATGGAAAGTTTTTGAAGAAGTATTATCCTTGAAGTTACCACGTCCTTGACGCATGAGCCTAAACTGCATGATCCTATACTTCTGACCCGCAAGAATATAAACTGTGTACGGCCCAAAACAATATCCGCTAGGTTGACAACCTCAAAAGAGGTGTCCTAGGAAAAAGTTAGGACATCAAAAAAAAGTCTGCTAGGTTGAAAATCTCGAAAGAGGTGGCATGGGCAAAAGTTAGGACATAAAACAAAATCCACTCACTCTGAACTATGATATGACTTGATCCTCTTCACCGAGGTACGTAGGCAGCTTAGAGTTTCATTCTGAGTTCAGTCGCATAAGTTCAAAAGATACATAATCCCCCAATCGTTGTCCAAATGAAGTACGATGGAATGTAATCCATTCAATCAGCACTTCAAAATCGAGCTGAGATACCATTCTTCTGTTAAACTTTGGATCCCATTTGATTTAAAAGGGGCAAGCCTCTATGGTAAATTGGTATCTTCAATGGAATGATTTTAGTATTTTAGGAGGCTACTAAGTATTTGTATTGAAACCCGGATTCACTATGTTTTCATGTTCACCAATTCTTTAAGTCCTCCGGTCTTCAAGTTCGCCGCTCTCCAAGTTGAAATATTTAAATCATCCAAGTCTCTAAGTTGAAGTCTTCAAGTTCATCGGTCTACAAGTTCGTTGCTCTTCAAGTTGAAATGTTTAAGCCTTACAAGTCTTCAAGTCCGTCGGTCTTCAAGTTCAAGTTTTCAACTCTGTTGGTCTTCAAGTTGAATTATTTAAGTCCTCCAAATCTTCAAGTTGAAGTCTTCAAACCCTCTAATTTTTCAAGTTGAAGTTTAAAAGTCCACCACTCTTCAAATTAAATTCTGCAAAGTCCGCCAAATCTTCAAAGTTCACCAAGTGTTTGAGTTGAAACTTTCTAATTTTCCAATCTTAAGATGGACATTTAAGTCCCTTTGCACCTTAAGTTGGCATCTTCGTGGGTTTATCCTTAAAAGGAACTATAACTTTCCTATCTTAAGGTGGACATGTAAGTCCCTTTGCACCTTAAGTTGGCCTCTTTATGAATTTTTCCTTCTATATACTGCCATGGATTTGTCCTCCCATATGATGTTTAAGGATTTTTCCATCTATTTGTTGCCATGGACTTGTACTTCGATATGCCATATGAACCTTTGCATCCTGAAATGGCCTCCGGTATTTTTTGGGTAGGGATGAGTATACATCTTCACACCCTGAGAATGATCTCTTTGATAGTCGGGTCACCTAGAGAGTAATCTCTCTGATAGTCGGGTCATATTCTGAGTCATCTCTCTGATAGTCGAGCTACATTGAAAGTAATATCTCTGACAGTCAGGCTACATTGAGAGTAATCTCTTTGATAGTCGGGCTACTTTGAGAGTAAATTCTCCGATAGTCGGGCAATATTGAGAGTAATCTTTCCGATAGTAGGGCCACCTTGAGAGTAATATCTCCAATAGTTTGATCATCTTGAGAGTAATTTCTCTAATAGTCGGGTCATTTTGAGAGTAATCTCTCCGATAGTCGGGCCATATTTAGAGTAATCTCTCTGATAGTCGGGTCGTTTTGAAAGTAATCTCTCTGATAGTCATGCCACATTGAGAGTAATCTCTCCAATAGTCGGATCGTTTTGAGAGTAATCTCTTCGATAGTCGAGCAACATTGAGAGTAATCTCTCTGATAGTCGAGCCACATTGAGAGTAATCTCTCCAATAGTCGGATCGTTTTGAGAGTAATCTCTTCGATAGTCGAGCAACATTGAGAGTAATCTCTCTGATAGTCGAGCCACATTGAGAGTAATCTCTCCGATAGTCCGGTCACCTTGAGAGTAATCTCTCCGATATTCGGACATGGATGAGTATCCATCCCTTCACACCCTAATACTGCCTTCTTCATGCGTGAATCATCTCGTTAAACAAAAACATATCTTTCTTGTTTGACCTACAAAAAAAACCCAATAAAGAAAGAAAAGTACAAGAAAATAAGAAAAAATTACCTTCGTGTCAATGCTTCTAAGTCGTCAAAAGTAGATTCAATATGGTTTGCAAACGCCAAAAGTGATGCTAATAGAATAAAGAGTATACTGTATTTATAGATGTCAAAAGACGATGGTTGAAAGTGAAGTGCCGATGTGGGAGGCAGATAATACAAGTGGTCTCCTAGAAGGATTCGGCTACATGCGACTTTTGAGGACAAATTTCCAATGTGGGATGATCACTATAATTTGTCGCCTAATTGAATTAAGTTAGCCAGTGGCGGTGACACAAGTCCCTTGATGTCCAAAGCCGGTATGATTGCTGTGTAATCACAATAATAATTGGAGACAAAGCACAATAGGAATTGTCAACTGGAAAGAAGTGTAAATAAGAAGATTACGTGGAGAAAGTGGGGTTGAGCTATCTAAACTTATGTTTAATCATTACAAGTGAAGGGAATATTTCCTAGTTAATTGCAATTCTAAGTATCAAAATTTTGACAGTTAAGTCCATACTTGGAATTTTTATCTCTTATTCTTTAGCTCAAATCTACTTAGCTATTGTGGGAGAACCGAAACTAGAACGACATGCTATAAGTTACTCAGATAAAATGCCATTTTTTCTTGAAAAAAAGAGATGTTACAATTTTTGCGGTAACTTCAAGTCTAATCTTTGGGGCTCGTCAACTTACACCTCGATAAGTCCTAAAGTAGTTGCATTTATAGACATATAAATTTTATTGGAATTAAATCCGTAAAATAATTTGGACTATATTTTAAATTCAAGATATATCAGTTCAAATAAATTTATTGGGCTAATATAATTGGATTAGTTATATAAATCCAACATATATGGATTAAATAAATAAGTCTTAATCCATTGGGCTAGCCCATTTAATTGGGCTAAAGTGATGAGCCCACTTCATTAAGCCCAAGATATCATTTTCCTAGAAGCCCATTTTAGTGTCACGTGTCAAATGGCGTAGCACGCCAAGTCAAACGAAAGAGCCAATAGGATCGTGCCACGTGTCAAAAATGACAAGGCATGCCAAGCCAAATTAAAAGGCCAATGAAATTACGCCATGTTGCGACCAAACACACTCACGCAAGTATACGTGATCGTCAAGTAATAGAGTAGTGAGTAGAGTATCGTTCCCACGAAAACTTATGATTAACCTTTGACTAATTCAAACTCAAATAACTTATCGATTCAAGCGATTTCTCACAAAATAGATAATTTTCTAATTTACTACCTAAAAACTATCAAGTAATGAAATACTAGAAATCAACCACAATACTTAAACAATTTCGAATAACAAGCAATAGGAGATAATATTCCAGGGTCACGGGTTAGCTAACAATCATGTTGCATTCTTGGTTTAAAATGACTAATTGATTTATATAAATTGTTGATTAACAGGGTTGATATTACTCATAAGAATTTGTCGAATTCTTACTCGCCTATTCAAGCGATCTTAATGCCTATATGTCTATGGAATTAAGATTAACAAGAATGCATTTACACTTCTTGTATTTCAACCAAGCAAGGCAATTAGGTATATGTTTATCCTAATTGCGAATCTGTTCCCCGATGCCCAGGTTCAAGAACCTGCTCTATTTAATTCTATATGCAATCTAGAATTCTCACTTTCGAGTTCAACTCTAGATTCGTAGATAGTATTTCACTGTTAGCTACTCAGCAAAATAATTAAGAACAGAATTAAATAAACAACCCAATATGATAAAATCAACTTCGTCAAATTAAACTTCAAACATCAACATCCATGTATCACCCATGACCCTAGAACAATAGGGTTCTTAGCCACTCATATTCATACAATCATCAAAAATAAAGTTTTCAAACATAAAATCAATGAGTACTAGGAAAGGGATGGAAGAATTGATCAAATCCTTGCTCCCGAGTGTTTGGTGCCTCCCTTCTTCTCTCTAAGTCACATTTTTCTTTCTCAAATATAGGTTTAGGTTGGCTTTTATATGAGTTGGGGGCGTTTAGGGGTCAAAATAACCGAGTCCTAATCGAAAAAGGCTAATTTCCCGACTTGTGAGTCCAGGTAAGCGTGGGGCGTTGGCCCTGGCACTCACAAATTTTAGCTGTTGTAAATTGCGCCACATCCAGCGCCCCACGCTGGCTGTGGCCCTCAAATTTCACTTTTTGCATTTTTGTCCCGATTTCGCTCCAATTCGCGCCCTTTCGTCCCAAATTGCATCCAAATGATACCTACACATAGAAATACCAAAATTTAGCACAAATAATCATATTAAACATCTCAAATCATCGAGACATGAGCAAAATGTGAAGCGATATATATCAAAATATGCTTACATTAAGCCGATTATCAACACCCCACACTTAGACTCTTGCTCGTCCTCGAGCAATGGAACTATATTAACACCCCCAAAATATACTTAGCACGATGAAAGAGGACTTCAAAATTAATTCAATCAAACACCCTACCTTTTGACTATGATCGATGTCGGCAATTAAGCATGGACGTATAAAATTTACATTCTTCCCGGTTTTAAATAGCCCAAGTATACTCAATGTTATTCAACCAACTCAAGCAACCTCTCCACAACCACCTTACCTCAAGAGACGACTTGTTACCACTAAGCATATTCAACTCACGCACTCACCCAACACAAGAAAGTGTACAACATCACCAATTCATCATGAGATCAAGTGCCCTCACCACAAGCAAAAGAGTGAATATCAAAGTAGTCCACAAATTTAAATATGTCATTGAACATAAATTAAGGACATCACACAATTGAACAACATTCACTCACTCTCACAAAGAATTCATGTGCATCCCGTGGTCGTACCATAAGCTTGCCCGTAGTGTACATCTCTACTAATCTAAGCTAGCTAAATCTAGGATCAATTAGGACTTTAAGGTTGTAATGTAGGCTAAGGAACGGGTAGGATACATTTAGGAATAATGACTACCCCTCCTAATCACTTTAATACACTACACTCACAATTCAAGCGCAATTGCTTCTCAACCCATTCACTTGTCATACACCATAACTAACATAGCCCTCTTTTCCATCAAGCACCTTTATGGTTTCACTAGCACGAGTGAGAAGGATTAGGAGGTGTGTCTTTCTACATTATTTGAAATTTTGTTTGCTCTTTCTTGAAAAAAATTTCCTCTTTTGTTTTTGCACACACTCCATACATTGAAGTTCATAAGCTAGTGACCTTTATTCACAATTTTAGTGCACCTTAAGGGCCTTTCCATGGTTCCACTCGAAAGCCACTTCCCAGTCTCTCACCTTACTTCTTCTAGCGACTAAGTGCCTTAGGAGGTAAAGATTCAACAATCTCACATTAAGAATAAAGCAGGAGTACGACTTGTAATGTGGGTGCCAAGGAAACGGTCTATAGGCTCAAAGGGTCCAGCAATGGGAAAATTCTATTTGTCAGTGACAAGCACCTTTATGGTCAAGCAAGAAATGCCTACATCATCTCCAAGACTAGCACAACTTAATGATTTCGCGTTTATTAACACACGGGGCAAGTTCTAAACTACATAGGATAGCACAGAATATCAACAATCCTTAGACATACATGGCACTTGACTCACTCAAAACGGTTCTGTGTGACTCTCAGGTGAAGCAAGCATATCAAGTTGAGAATTTGTAAGCAACAATGCACTAGGTGGCATACAAGTCAATCAACTGAGAAAAAGGCATCAAAGAGTAGGCTACTTAATCTACTTGGGCATTACAATTCAAATCATATATGAAGGACGACAGAGCACATGCCTTAACTTAACTTGCCAACACCAAACATGTCAAAAGGTATCTCCGAGCACCTCAGTTTTCTCCCTTATCCTACTCCTAAAGAAATAAAACAAATCACCCGGTTCGAGCTACATCGTTGGAAAATATCGGCGTCCAAAGAAAAACTAAGGGATACTACCTAACTATCCTAAAAAAACAAAAAAAAATCTTTTTAGTATTTTTAATCGGACTTTAATCCCTCAAAAAAATTATCCAATAGATCCATCGTCGGGAAAAGTCCAAGTTGTTTTTTAAATCTAGCTAATTTGACTATGTTAGTCTTAAACTAAGCTAAAAGGTGATAAAAGAAAAAAACAATAACACTAAAAACAAATTATACAATTCAAGGAGTATTCTCCCATCCCACACTTAAACAATGCATAATAAATTCAAAATAAAGTAAGGTGGAAAGAAAGAACTTCCTGCTAGTCGGAGTCTGCCTCATCGGGATGCCAACCAGTTGTGGCAATAGGCTCATCATCATCTCCTAAGGGTACCAAAGCCAATGGTCCCATAACTTCATCATCATCTACATCCTCATTATCAGATTCCTTGTCAGTGTTTTCATCCTCAGACGGATGAACGGGACTGCCTGGTGCTATGCCTAACATCTCCTTGGAAGAACTAGAGAGATCACTTCGTAATCGCATGCGCTCCTCATCTGACACCCCTAGCCTGCTCATAATAACATTGAGGGATTTATAAAGATACCTGTTGAAATTTTCGTCCCTCTCATTCCTAGCAGCTTGAGTGAGCTTGGATGTGGACTCTAGCATGGATGTGATGTCTAACAATGTTGTGGGTGCCTCCACTACCGCATCATAGCCAGGGTACTCTGGTACCCTACGAGAGAGCATGTACTGTGTCAGGATGTTGCTAAAAAAACCTTTTGATCCTTCCTCCAAAACGGGTGCGGGTCATCTCCCCAAGCATGAGCTCACCCACATTTATGGGGCACCCGCTCATCAAAAAGTAGATCACGCACACTCGAGATCGAGTGCACTCAATATTATGCACAACGGGAATTAATCTATCTTGCACAAAGTTTTGTCAGATCTTGGCCGTTTTGTTCAAGTCGAACCGGAGCATTTCAAGGTGAATATTTCCCTTAGTTCGCGTCCACTTTGCATTATAATCAAAGCCATAAAGTGTGTGACATATTTCTTGGTAGCGTGGACTTTTGACGAACTTTCGAAGCCTTCGTGGGTTAGGGCTATCAACTCCCAAACAATGACATAATGCTTCCCTATCTATTAGAATTTCCTTTCCTCTGACCCACGACTCATCATTTTTCTCGTTCCAATTGTCATATAACTCTCGTACCATGCTTAGATTTGTCGGGCCCGAAAATTCGAGGAGCTTCTCCATCTTCTTTTCGATCAATGTAGCAAGTACATTTGGGAAGTACCATTCTAAAGCCTTCACATTTATCCCCATTTCATACACATATCTCCCATATGGAACAAAAGTATCATGCCATTTGATGGCGTCATCCCGAACAAGTTCCACCTGAGGTCGTGGTGGCCTCGTAGACCCGCTAGCCTCTTGCTTTCCCTTGGCTTGTCGGGAAGAGCTCTCGCCTTGCTTGCATTTCTTTGGAGGGGGATCAGTAGTGGAGGACTTCCCCATCCATTTTCCTTTGGCGGCACCATCACAAGCCATAGAAACCTACACACGATCAACACAAAGATGAGAATGAATCAAGAAATTTCGCCTAAGGTCATCGTGAAGGGAAAAGAACACCCCACACTTAAAACCAAAGGCCATGTATAATAGAATCATAATATTGATTCAACATGCACCAATGTGTCATCACAAGGCTATAGGTACTCAAGACGTCCCTATGCCATACAATTCAAGTAGTCTAACATGACCGTAACTTAACTATGGTGCAAGCATAACAAAGCTAAAATCTACATTACTACACTAATTTAGTACACTAACTACTACTTACAACAGTTTACAACAAGATACAATACCCCCTAAATACCCCACACTTCTCCCAAACTCATATACAACTACACTCGGCTACTTAGACTTCACCGGTGTCCAAATTTATTCTCTTAAGCATTTTAGCAAACACCTTGTGGGCATCAATTTTGCTCTTTTATTTTAACAATGGTGGAATAAGGTAGCCCTCACAAATTTAATTGAAGTAGATGGAATTATAGTTTACTACTTCAAACATAACTTCACAACCAAATTTTGCACCAATTTCGTGTATAATCATTCCACCCACAATAACATCAAAGTATGTTTAAAAGACCTAGGGGATTTGAGGATTGGGGGAGCAAGAAGACTATAAATACTCTAAGAACTTCCAAAATACAAGAAAAGAGATAACAAGAAGAACATACCTTAGAGTCTTGAGATGGAATTGAGCAAGGAAGATTGAAGAATATGAGAACTTGAGAGAAAAGGGGAGAAGAGGAGCGGGCAATGTTCAGTGTTTTTGGAGAAAGGGATGGTTTTGGGTTTTAGCTATTTTAATTTAGGTGGTGGTGGGTTTGGGTAATTGGGTATGGGTTGGGTTGTGTGTGTATATGGGTAATTGGGTTGGGTATTTTTAATTAAATAAAGAAAACTAAAATAAAGAAAAAATATAAAAAATACATACCTGACCCGCCAACCCAGCGCCCCACGCCGGGGCTGGCGTTGAAGCTTCAGACACACGAGGGCTGGCCTGGGCGCTCAATTCGCTGATTTTCAAAAACAAAACAATTCGTATGTGATAAACAATCCCGACTACCCGAGCACTCAATATATACATTACACACATTCCACGCCATTTCCACCTAATATTGTTTCAACTACAAAGAAAAATTTAGCCTATTCTAACTAAAAGAAAACAAAAAAAAACTATGCTTCGAAAGCGGTAAAAATTGGGTTGCCTCCCAACGAGCGCCTGATTTAACGTCGCGGCATGACTCAACACATGTTTAAGCATATGCCAAGTCCACTGACTTTTTGTGACGTGCAATGTCACTAGCCCAATAATATTTTATTCTCTGGACATTTACCAAGAAGGTACCCCTTGAGCTCGTATCACGCAGTTCCACCGCTCCGTGAGGCCTCACACTTACCACAACAAAAGGACATGCCCAACGAGACTTAAGCTTTCCATGGAATAGCTTCAACCTCGAATTGAACAAGAGAACTTCTTGACCCGGCTCAAACTCTCGATGTTGGATGTGCTTGTCATGCCACCTCTTCGTCTTTTCTTTATATAATTTGACATTTTCATATGCGTGCAATCAAAACTCATCAAGCTCGTTGAGTTGCAGCAACCTCTTCTCACCAACTGAGTCCATATCCATATTTAGCTTTTTGATCGCCCAATAAGCTTTATGTTCAAGCTCGACGGGCAAGTGGCATGACTTTCCATAAACCAACCTGTACGGAAAAGTACCTATGGGAGTCTTGTATGCAGTTCGATATGCCCATAATGCGTCATCCAGCTTCCCGGCCTAGTCTTTTCTATTTCCACTTACTGTTTTCTCCAGAATCTGCTTTACCTCTCTGTTTGAAACTTCTACTTGACCACTCGTTTGGGGATGATAG